>OX940974.1:139068079-139214843 GCA_954871275.1 Leptopterna dolabrata | reverse complement strand
AAAGTGCCTACCAGAGTGCTGCATATATACCGTAGAATAGAACACTTACAAGAAAAAGTGAAGCATAAGTTCGTGTTTCATTTCCCTGCGCCATGTTTGGCAACGCTGCACTCTGAATACTCTTCTTTTTGATGATCCTTTGGAGTCAACCATGAAAATATTTACCCCCTCCTCAAAATTTCATGGTTTACGTTTCAAGGGACGTAGAATATGAATATCGAATAAAAAAAAATTCCGTCTGCACGCCGTCCGCGGCTTTTTCCTAAGCTCCCACGAACCAAAATTCACGAAATTTGGTACACCGGTCCCGTTGGGGCTCTAGTTGGTCCTCGAAGCTCGGCGTCACTTTCACTCAACTCTACGGGGTGAAAAATAGGGTTTGAAATATTCCAGAGTATCCCTATCTCAGAAAACTGCATTTTGATGTGTGGGTTTTATTGCATTTTTCAATATTTTGATTTTTTTTAATTTTTGAGACCATCCGGAGCATTCTACGATGTTGAGAGCGCACATCACTGGTCTCCTGCTAGCGAGATGATATTTATAGCGTAGTGGTCTACCTGACCAACTGATAGCTAGTTTCCCAGATCGAAACCCTAACAGTATTGAATATTTTATCACTCCACATCACAATTCCCTTTCAGAACTTCATTATTTGTGTGTTTTTTTTGCCATTTTAGATACTGCTTGTCATCGACATAATTGTTTTAGCAACGTTTAACAGGTGATTTAGGTAGGTACCTAGTAACGAGTAGGGGGTTAGGTACTACGGTACGGAGGGTCTGCGATCTACGCGATATGTATAGAATAGTACATACATTATATAGAAGGGTTATCTATACAGAGAGCTGTGATCTGTAACACAAGGGTGTTCTGTACAAAATAATAAACCGTTGTGTAGGGATCTGCAGCGTTTTTCGGATAAAAGCAGGAAACTGCCGAACGTCAGTGAGGCTTCTTACTTAGAATTGAGCGACATTTTTGAAGGTCACTATAATACACCTACCTATGTATGCCTGTATCACGCTACAAGCGGCAATTTTGGGTATTTTTACTTGAAAATTTGATAGTATACTCCTTAGACCTCCAGTATTTCCTGTATAGTTTTTGGTGCCATCATGGTGCCATGGAATGGCGCCAAGCTGGCACCAGTGGTGTAATCTGTCTATGACAAAGTTTATGATTTTAGAGTTTATGATTTTACAAAGCTGCGATCTGTAACAGAAGGATGTTCTATACAGAGAAGTGTGATCTGTAACAGAAGGATGTTCTATACAGAGAAGTGTGATCTGTAACAGAAGGATGTTCTATACAGAGAAGTGTGATCTGTAACAGAACGGTGTTCTTTACAAAATAATAAACCGTTGTGTAGGGATTTGCAGCGTTTTCTGCGTCGCTTTTTGGCTAACTTTTTTTCCTCTGAAATTATTCTGAATTAAATGTTTTAGCTGCCTAAATTCGTGCACACTTTGAAAACTGCTGTATTTTTCTTTCTCTGTTTAACTGGCTTCGCCCGTATGTATAAATAAATAAATAAACCTCAATAAAGTGGCGGCACGAGACGAAAGTGGCGGCATCTATGGGCCCTCCATGTTGTTTATACTCAAAGAGGAAAACCACCTCTGCAAAAACAGAAATTATCTTCTGTGTTTGCAAAATTATATTCTATTAATTTGGCATCTATCAAACATTAGGCACTTTTGTTAGAAATTATAGATTGAGATCGATGCAATCCGCTTGTATAATTTCCGTCATAGCTTGATGTTGTCCAGAATACGGACGTTTCTGAATTTCTGTGTTTGCAGAGGCGGTTTTCCTGAGTATAAACAACATGGAGGGCCCATAGATGCCGCCACTTTCGTCTTGTGCCGCCACTTTTTGGTGCCAAATTAATAGTTGCTCATAAATCATTGGTGTAAATTATGGGTCTTCTAGTTGGGCAGTGTTCAAGATATGAAAATGCAGTCATTCGCGTCAATAAAAGTTCGGTGAATTACTAATACCACCTGTGCATTTCTCTTGCCGCCAAACTGTGGTGGCAGGTGGAAGACTCTCATAGCTTTGTGAGGGGCGAGTTCTTGACCGAATTCTGAATATAATCAGGTTATAGGATCTTGGGAGGCGGTCAGAATATAAAATTGTTTCTACTCTCATAGCTCTTCGTTGGTATTCGATGAAATTACAGTGCTGATGGTTTCCCTTGTCGGAATACCATCAAGCCGTAACCCCGCCCCCTACTTAATAACCCAATGATCTTTAATTCGTCGTTCCGTAGGCTTCAGGTACTTCACGCCCCATTTCCGGACAATCCAACAGACAATAAACGCCTTCGATTTATGTCAGACAGATGCCGGACTTTCTGTGGATAAACGTGATCGACAGTTCCAAGGTCTATTTCTCACTTGGACATGAAGTATTCAACTTGTCACGATCGTGTATGTTATACTCCGTCGAGACCGTCACTCGAAACCCGTATTTGCTTCTTGCCCATTACTAGTTCCTAAAGCTATCGATTGCCAGTCAATCATCCCTATCACAACCAAACATCCAGACAGTCTCGAGAAAAAGTTCTAAACGGATTAAGTATTGGTTTATTCACAAAATGTCGAGTCACTCTTTAGTGTGGTTTTATTTCCTTTTGGAAGTCCGCCTTGGTTGATCAGCTCACACATTTTTCAGTAGGTACTTACGTTAGTTTTCTAATGTAATTTCGTGCGATTATTCCTGACCCAACATATTTCAGACCCAAATGTTGCCACAATTAATATCATTATTAGTTGGTTCTATAACCATTAGAATTTATCTTTCATTGTATTACATCACTATTCACAAATGTTCGCAGAAGGCTGCCTCTCCCCAGCAAACGTTGCCGCCACCGCTACCTTACCTTACAAGAGAACCAAGCGGCTGAAAAGGGGGACAAATTATTGGCAATCATATTTGATAGCGGGTGTTGTGAACCAACAAAATGTTAAATTCAGAATTCGCTTAAGAAATAAACAGCAAAGGCAGCTTCCACCAGACCAACAAACACGGGGAAAACCAGGAAACGGTCACAAACAACCCTCTCCTCCACACCTAGACTAGGTGAGGAGGAGAAGGGCCCCTTTATAAGGAACCAACTCTCTAAGCTCAATAATCAGTCTGGTGGGAGCTTCCTAAGCGAACACTATCCCCAAAACGTCATTTTTTTTCAAACCCTTACTTTCTTTGCGACCAAATTGGCCTTCCAAAATGTTGTTAGGACCTCTCTCCCGACATTCTCTACAGTACTGTTAGGTGTATATGCTTCTCTACAGTACTGTTAGGTGTATATGCTTCTCCCCGTGTACATGGGGACACCATCAGGACTAGGAGAACTCTTTCCTTCTTCATCTAATTCACCCCTCTCAAATTGTCCGGTGTATGCTTGCCCTAGCTGCAAGGGGACACCGCCCAATTTCTGAGGATACCTCCTTCTTCCTGTTCTCTACAACATTGTTCGATGTATGCTTGTCTTGGCTACAAGGGACATCATCAGAAATCTGGAGGGCTCCTCACACTCTTCACCTAAACTGGGTGCTGTATGCTTGCCATAGTTGCAAGGGGACACTGCCCAAAAATTTTCCTCTCACCTTCCTCAGGCGAAATCCCAGCTGTTACCTCTCCTTTGCAGAGGGAAGGGTAATTTATAGATAGATTCCGACTTTCAATAAGGAAGTTATATTGATGTACTTGCACTTATATTTCAGAGAGTGCGTTTCGCAACAGGGCTCTTGAGCTCCCATTCATAAGTGTAAGTGCTGCGTGTTTCATGTATGCGAGTGTGAATGAGGGGACCAATGGAGTGGTGGGGGGGGGGGGGGTGACCTCGGGGAGGCAGCAGGCAACCTCTTTATCATTTTGTTGGTTTTTTCATTTTCAGCATTTCATTAATTTTCATTTTGTTAATTTTTTAGGGCTGCCGGCCTCCTAGCCTAAGAAAGCCCTAACAGACGGGTGCCAGGAGGCCAAATTAGGTAGGGTGGGCCCGGGGCCGGTGGGCTCTCCCCATCCTACCGGTCTAGAATGCTGAACAGAGCGTGAATGGTTAAGCCTTAATGTTGTTGACGGAATGAATGTAACTTATAGAATGAAAGTTAATGTTGGCATGTATAATGTGTGTAAAATTGATATCCAATGAAGCAGAGCTGTAACAGCGATAGCAATGGAAAAGCCTGCCAATGGTGGAAGAGCCGCAAGTTACAGAAGAGGCGGTGAGTACAGAGGCCGAGCTAGCAACGAGATGACGCAACGAGAAGATGCAACATGGCAGACATCAGCGCCTAGCACCAGGTACTTTGGAGCATTGGTGAAATACGCCACCAATAACGAAGCAAAAGCCCAAGGGTCCGCCTCCTCCCAGAATCCCAACTGCGCAGCCTCCACGTGGCCCACCCTGGACCCCCTGAACAAGGGATGACCAATAGCGTTGTGGGAGGACGGCGAAGACCGTCAGACCTAGAAATGTAGCAGCAACCCCTTCCCCGTAAAAGCCGTAAGGCCACGGCATAGGGGGGGGGGGGGGGCGGCACAACGATAGGTCCTGACGGATAGCAAGTATCCATGCATGCTGCATCTATGGCACTCCACCCAAACTCGAATCACAATAGTTGGCAGTCCTGCCTTTAGCATAGGAAGGGGCTTCTCCCCACTTCTACCGGGGCGTCCTAAAGATTACTCAGTAGTATACCTCGCGGCGCGCTCCTGCTTCCAACCGTAGTCAAAGGTACTTTCTTTCAAATCCTCCACACGAGGTACTCGCCCTTCACAGGCTTATTATTACGATTTTAACATTTAAACTCAGTGAGTCTTATGTTATTCAGTTCTCCATTTCATTATTTTACCATTATACGACAGGTTCGATTTTGTTTTATACTTTCTTGCATTTTCAGCTTTCTTTTGAAGAATTTTTATTTTTTCTATTTAGGAAGAAAGTGGATTTATTGTCACTTTTATTCAAGCACAGTTTAGTTTCCCTTATTTTGCTTTCTTCTTTTCCCCTAATTTCATCCTTAATACAAGGATTGGTAGTAGAGCTGCTACTAGCATTAAGCCTAGTATTATTACAAACTTTTTCGACAACCGTTCATGTACACTGGGAGATTATTAATAACCATCACTTCTCTCTATTACAGCATCCAACAAAGGTATGAATGTGGTAAAACCAGTTCCCCTTTGCCCCTACATTGGATGGCAAGCCCCTAGCCACCACAGCCCCTAAGTTGGATGGCAGCCCTAGCCACCAGCTGGGGCGGAGAAAGCCCCTAGCCACCACAGTCGACAGGCCAGGATGCCTCAAGTTCTGTCCACTGTACGGGCACTACAGATAGAGGCACATTGAAACCAGTGAGGGCCAGTAAGGAGGCCGCGGAGGCCCTTCATTCCCAAACCCTTGTTTCGGAGTTTGGAGTGTGGGAAACTTGTTTCCTAAGTTTCCCGTATCCTTGGGTCATTGTGGAAAAAGGGGTCAAGGCAACTGAGAAAGCTTGGTGTGCATCATTTTGGTTATGCTATTGTGATCTACTACGCAATACGCTTTCCAACTACCACACTACCTAACCATATTCCTCTGGGACTGCCTCAGACTGCCAGAAGAAAAAGAAGAAGAAGGAGGAGGAGAAGGCACAGAAAAAAGAAGAAACCAACAAGAAGAAGAAGGTGCAGCAGCAGATGCAGGAGGGGCAGCAGCTAAGCGAAGCCGGCCCTTTTACCACCTCCCAAAATATCTCTGTGGAGGCCACGGTACTAGTATGTTCACGTCACTAAAGAAATGAAATGATTGAAGTCTTTATTGCCTCTGTTTTTGCATCTGCTGCAATGCCAGCTATGGCCTTTTTATCAGCTCTCCTTATGCACCTGGTGGACTTGGCATTTCTATAATCCCAATCATGTTCCTCAGAAATACTGTCCACGTGATAGGTCGGCCTACCATTTGGCAAAGCAGCGTACCTACACCCGGGCAGTGTGAGGGACTATTTAGGACCACCGCCCTTCCAGAAGTTGTTGTTAAGGATGTTCATGATGGGAAGATCGCTCCCAGAGTAAGCCCCCGAGCACTTCACGCATTCACACCCCTTAATAGATCCAAGGGGTATTGTACCAATGTCAATTTAGTGCAAAATAAGAAGTTTGAGCCCTACAAACGGTGTGGTTCCTAATCAAACATGTAATCACACCACTTCCACAATATTTTACTACTGAGCCCTTCTAATGGCAGGGGAGTATCCTCCCAACCAAATAATAGGGTCCCTAAATGGCTATTTACATCCGTCCCTTCAAGTGTTTTGGCGTAGGGCCTTCCCTTCCACCACTTCTATCTCAAGATTCATTAAAGAATTGTATGAACCAATAATTCGCAAGGAGGTCAGTCTTCTCCGTGAGAGTGTTGTGAGCCATGACATCGGGAAGGATTGGCTCTGAGGATCGTGACGTTTGCCATCGTTTCTACAAGGGGCTGTCGTTTCTTCGGCTTTCATTCAACGATCAACTCAGAACTGGCACGGACCAGGGCGACTGCCTAATTAAAACAAAGCATTGCGATGACCCCAACGGGTGTTGACGCAATGCGATTTCTGCCCAGTGCTCTGAAGTGAAGAAATTCAATCAAGCAGGGGTAAACGGCAGGAGTAACTATGACCCGCTTTGTTGGTCCAGGGTGGGGGGCGGGGGGTTCCCTGCAAGTCAACCCGGCACCTCCTCGTGGTTACCCCTGGCAACACTGGAGAGTGCGAGAGGTAAACAAACCAAAACCTGCTGTGTGCTGATTCAAATGCGTGTTGGTTTACCTTCTCCAAAGGCTAACGAGGGCTCTGGCGTTTAGGAGGCTGCATTGCTTCACAATGCACTTGTCCAATCCCTGTTCTCCCTGATTAGTTATGCATACACCAAACAAACAGCCTCATAACCCCTGACAGCCCTCTGGCTCTCAGGTTCTAGGGGAGATCAACCAAGGATACCCCGGCAGGGGGACCTGACTCACAGTTCATCCCTTTCCGCATCAAGCAATAGCTCCAATTACCCGTCTTCTGTGTCATGCATCCGGCGTAGTCAGTGTTGTGACCGTTCATTCCCTACACACAGAGGTCTGGGAGTCCACTTCCATTCGGCCCATCCCGGGTCTCCAAACGCCAACATTAATGTTGCAAGAGTGAAGCCGAGGTATGAGCCGAAGGAGTTATGTATGAGTGCTGCCACTCAGGCCTGTGTGATCCATGATGGAGTGCGGTTTGATAACTAGTTTATAGTTGCTCGCTTCCCCTCGTGGACGCTTGAGGGTATCAAAGGGATGCGTCGATAGGTGGATTACAAGGGTCTTTTTAGTGATATAGTAAGTCACCAAGTGCAGGCCGTGTCCTCTCCGACATCAGCACCCCCTGGGGAATCTGCAGAATCCCCTACTGGGATTCTCCTTCTCCGTTGGCCGCTTCGGTTGATGAGTAGGGACTAGTTCCTGAGTCTTCACCGGTGGCCGCACAGCATTCCTTGCTTCCCCTTCTGGTGGAGGTAAGGACACGAGTTGGCTAGCAAGTGATATCATAAGCAATATGAGACGGACATGCTGGCGGCGCTTGCTCAGAGCGCTGAACAGGAATCTGCACTAGAGGATGGCATTGTTGGCTATGCCAGCCATGTCTTTGGCGTGGTCAGGCGCTGACCGTACGTAGTGTTTGCAGCCTTCTGGAGCCCAGTAATGGAAACCAGAGGTGTACAGCAGGGTGTGCCTGTCACTCCACCTGCTCCCGTTTGCGAGGCCCTTGCTGGTCTTATGCATGATCCAGTTATGGCTGATGGGGTGCAGCAGTGAGTCAGAAACTCTAACCTCTGGCACTGATGGCGTGACTGCAAGTCAATGGAATAAGGCTCCTCGGCTGATTCGCCTCTTGGTCCTGAACCTTATGCATCTGAACAGTTGACCACCCACTGCATTCATTCGAGCCCGTACAGTGTTCATCCCCGAGAAAGGCTCAGGAAGTGATCTGGGTTCCTTCTGGCCAATTTGTAACAATTCTGTTGTGTTCCGCCACTTTCGGAAAGTGTTGGCGTCTTGTCTCCTTAGGGCTGATGTCGTTAGCCAAAGCCAACGTGCGTTTCACCAGGCTGATGGCACTGCTGAGAAGCTCTGGATTCTTCAGTCAGTGGTCGCTCTTGCCCAGCGGAAGTGGAAGCAGCTTCATGTTGCTTTGCTTGATCTGGCGAAAGCGTTCGACACTGTCAGCCATCTTGCAATAACCCACTACCTGCATGGAGTTGGTGCCCCTGCTCGATGCATACTTATTTTGCAGGTGGGTGGCGAGACATCAGGGGATGTTCATTTTGGGAGAGGCGTGCATCAGGGTCACCCTTCGTCTCCACTCATCATCTTCAATATGGTGGTGGATGCTGCCCTTGCGGGGCTGCCTGAGGAAGTTGGGTTTGATCTGGTGGCCGAGGTCTGCACGTGGGTGTGTTAGCCTTTGCAGATGACGTCATCCTACTCGCTGCTATCCAAAAAGGTCTCTAGGACGCCCTCAATGTATTCTCGGGTCAGCTGGTGTGTTGTGGTTTGGTGATCAACCCACAGAAAAGTGCCAAAATTTCCGTTGTGCCGTCCGGATGCAACAAGAAGATGAATGTTCGGGATGGGGAGTCTCTGTTGGAGAAGTTCCTCTTCCTGCCTGAGCCGTGTCTGACGTCTGGCGGTACTTGGGGGTGAACTTCTGTGGTATTGCCACTATGGAGGTTAGCCATACAGACCTTGGTGAAGCGCTCAGGTGCGTAACAAAGGCTCTGTTGAGGCCCCAGCAGCGGCTGCGACTCCTCAGGACGTATTTGCTCCCTTGGCTGACCTATGGGTTAGTCCTAGGGAGACTTACCCTGGGGAAGTTGCGAAAATCAGACTTGCAAGTCCTGGAGGTACGCTCATGGTTTGGACTCCCCCACGACGAGCCCAAGGCATATTTCCATGTGCCTGTGAACGAGGGAGGTCTCGGGCTGTCAATGCTGGTCTACCACATTCCTTCCCTCCGTCAGCGCCGCCTCAAGTCCCTTGAGGTGTCCCCTTGGGAGCTAGCACGCCATGCCGCCGGGATGGACGTACTCCGGACTCAGTTGGTATGGTGCAACAAAGTTCTGTAACACTGCCGTCCCCAATGGGAGGGCCGTATTGCCATAGAGCTCCATGAGTCAGAACTTCACGAGTGAAATACATCACCCCTATCTTCTTCTTGGGTGTATGCTGCGGCAGAGGGAATACCGGCAAGGGACTACAAGTTTATGTTTTTTCTTTACCATTATTTTTTTGTTGATTTAGTTTGTCTTGGTTTGTTTTAATAGTTAATAATATGGCTAGTCCTCTATCAATGAATTTGTTAGGTGAAATTATGCTGATTAATGGCATTAAATTCAAAATTTTTCCCAAAATTCTATAATTTAATAAATTTACCATGTCAACCTTACAAGATAATCCCTAAACTATCTTAAAGGATAAATTAATATCTCAAATAAGATATTGATGGGCAGATAGTTGATGGGTGTTTTATGAATATAATTAATATATTAATCGATATTATTCTTAATATAATAAATGTTATACAGCTGATAGTTTAATAAAATATTAATTTCGGAGATTAACGATGGGAAATTTTCTCTCAGACTTATTGATTGCTGATGATTTCCCCCCTAAAAGTATTTTAAATTCTTGGTATGAGCAGGTTTTTTGTAAATTTGTTAAATTTTAGAATTTTGGAAATTTTTTAAAATTAGGATGATCCTAGAGAGAAAGAATGTTCCTAACCTCACATATCACACCATCAGTGTTGGTGCGCTTCCAACGCCTGTGAGGTGGTAGAGGTCTTATGCCAGAGAACGGATACCTCTGTCGCGCTTGCGGAGCCCAGACTGAGACACCGGCTCATGTGGTGCAGATCTGCTCCCATACACATGGCGGTCGTGTGAAGCGCCAAGACGCCGTGGTGAACAGGCCATTTAGGCAGATCTGGGCGGCGTGTGGAGACCGAGCAGCTATACCGATTGACCACCGGGGCCGCATTTAAGCCCGACGTTGTCGCCGTGAAGCTGATGGGACTGCTGTTGTCCTGGATGTTCAGATTGTATGTGTCTCGAGGGCTGGATCAGGCTCATTGGGCTAAGGTCGACAAATACAATAGAGTCGACCTACTACGAGCTGTTGTGGCTCACTATGGAGTGGAGACTGGGAACATTAGGGTAGCAGCCTGCGCTGTCTCCTGGTGGAAGGGGGAAGTGTCGAGGAATCATTCAGGTGATGACGGCACGCGACATGCGACTCAAGCCAGCATCGAAATAATGCTTGAACTTATATACAGTATAGCTTTTATTGTGTTATGTCAATTATTTACTGGTTGTAGCACAAATAAATATATGTATTCATAACGAGTTGTTGTCGTTGACTGTAACTGTAGCCTTCTTCAACATTATCTTCCCCGGTTAGGAATATGAAATGAATGAAAAATGTAAGAACGAAGAATAGAATATTTATATTCGGAATATTTAAATGAACAAGAGTAGGTAAATTAAACGTAACGAAAGTAGAGTGTCCTCGTACCTATCGCATGCTGCCCAATATTAGGATTAGGTTATGCCCGAGGGGGAACAATGTTTCCGTCTGTTACAACACGAGGTATTTGTGGTATTTTTGTGCTACTTATCATGTGTGGATTTTTATGATAAAAGAGGAGCAGGCCTTCACATACAGCTGACGAATACTGAAGACCTTCGAAAGATATATGTACCTCCTGAGTCGGGTTCCTACGAACCATGGACAGCACAATTTTCAAAATTTATTATTGCTTTAAAAAAAACACTATACTGATATGTGCGTTAAGAGGATCCACTTCGGACTAGAGAAAGAAGAAAAGCAGCCCTGTTGATATAAGTTTTCCCATACATTTCTTCGCCCTTAGCGAATTTTCTTCTTCACCATAAACGCTTCAATCTATGCGTTCTAAATAAGGCTCATTTCGCTCAAACTTGATTATTCCATATTGCCCGCCATTAGGAACATCAAGTGACAAATATGGTTTCGTCTCTGTCAGTCTTCACACATTGCAACCACAATGATGAACCCAAGAGAGGATTGGGGATGATTGGTCTATCATGGTTTCAGAGCACTGCCCAGTAGGAATTGAAGTGGTTGATAAGAGGAAATGAGTTGAACGAATATAGTTTGATTACTGGCAATGTACGATGAAATGGGATCCCATGAAAACCATATCGCAGGCATCAGAGCTGAGGCTGGGATGAGAACATGAGATTCCACACATTTATCCACTCGTCAAACTTGATTCCATTTTGAGAGATGGGACCGAAACCCATGGGATGTTGACACAACGGGAGGCTCAAGTACAAAGGAGAAGCGAGACATCGCCCCGCACATCCCCTCCTTGTTCCCTGATTGAAAAACGACGGCTGAGAACATCTCGGTTTTTGTTTACCAAAAGGCGTTACAGCGATTGTGTTTATTCGAACTATGGAGCTCCGAAGAGGGCGCACCTCAATCTACGAATAGGATTGCGATGGTATTTTCTTCAGCACACACGAAATGCGGGTTCTTTGGAATTCCCCATTACTCGCTTGGAGAAGAAGAATGGTCTTCCAGAATGATTAATCGCACGCGAGGAAAGAATAAGGCATCCAACAGCTTGGAGGGATGCATTCGCCGTATAAACAGCATAAGTACACGGTCTTGAGGAATGTTTTGAGGAGACTGTGTTGTTGAGAGAGCAGTCACTCACTGATTAATAATCCGAACGTGAAATCATCAATCGCATTCAAGATCTGTTTCAGTGGTTCCACATAACTATTGTTTATACCTCCAAATTCAAGATTTCAGTAAGACCTTTTTAAATAGTTGCGATACGAGTGGTCTCCAATGTCGGACTTATTAGGTATCACCCTATATTTACAATTTGCAGATGCACAGCAGCTACTATTGGATCGATCGAACTAAATTTGTAAGGGACCTTACGTTCGAGCAAAAGCTAACAAAATCATAAGAATGCTAATAATCTTTATCGACTTAGTTCTGGATCAATCATCGATCGATCAATTATGATGGAATTCCTGTGGACCCATAAATTGACCAGTCCTCACATCTCCAATATCTTAACTGAATTCGACTGTTCTTCCGAAAAAATACGGAGATTTCAGGGAATTGTGTAGGTACAGAAATTAGCTTCTGATTGAGGCTGAGTGACTACAATATAGTTATTACATTAATTTATTGTAGTATGTTTGCTATACCTAATAGAGTTACTATAATACAGTTATTATAATAGTTATTATACTTAGTTATTATAGGCTGTGTTACCGACATAATTTTTCTCACTGGATCTGTAATTTCTTTCCCGATTCCCTACGGCGTATCTCTCACTTGAATGAATGTGAACAGAAACAAGTCTATAAAAGTTCCTCGAAGCAAGCGCAACAGCACGCGCACTCTTGCAGTCAATATTACAAGCAGAAAGTGACAGCTATTACCTACTGTTTCAAATATTGAATACTTGAAATTTTGAAACATCCTGCGTCTGCAGCTGTTAGCGCATCCTTTTTCACTAGACATGCTTTTTCACTCATGTTTCCAAGACGACTCTCAATATCCACAGTAGATGAGATGGCCCTTTTTGGTTTATTATTTTCAATAATGAGCCTTTGGAGCCGAGCATGAAAATTTGTTAACCCCCCCCCCCCCCCTCTCAAAATTTCACGGTTTACGTTTCAGAATACGAATATTGAATAAAAATATTTCCGTCCGTCCGCCGTACGCGGCTTTTTCCTTAGTTCCCATGAACCAAAATTCACGAAATTATGTATATTGGTCCCGTTTGGGCTCTAGTTGGTCCTCGAAGCTCAGCGTTACTGTCACTCAACTCTAAGAGGTGAAAAATAGGGGTTTAAATATGCGGAGTATCCCTATCTCCGAAAATATTATTTTGAGGCGTGGGTTTTCTCGCATTTTTAAACAGTTGCAATTTTGTCCCTGAAGTTTTGAGACCACCTGGAGCATTCTACGATGTCGCCATAAAATTTGCCCTAAAGAGCAGCGTGTATGCAGGCATCAAGCTGGGCTGAGAGCGCACATCGCTTGTCTCTCGGCCAGGTGACCGCCGCGCTGTAGAGGAGTGGTCTAGGCGTTGGTTACACTTAAAATCAGAGATTCGAATCCCGGTTCCGGGACCGAATATTTTTCAATTCACATCAACAATTTCCCTTCAGAACTACATTTGTTTCTTTTTGCCATTTTAGCGACTGCTTGAACATTCAATGCATGATATTAATTTGCATTGGGGAACAAGTACTAAATTACGGAGTTATTAGTTACGGAGATACAGTGAGCTGTGATCCGTATGTAGCAGAAGAGTGTTCTATACAGAAAGCTGTGATCTGTAACAGAAGGGTGTTCGTACATAGAATTGTGATCTGTAACAGAAGGGTGTTCGTACAGAGCTGGGATCTGTAACAGAAGGGTGTTCTATACAAAATAATACCGTTGTGTAGGGATTTGCAACGTGTTTTTTCTAAATAATGCTCCGACTGAAAATGAATCATTGATGCCCCACCAAGTGTGCCCCACAACCTCAAAGTTCATTATTCAACAAGCCTTTTGAACTTTCCCTACATGTTCAGCGATGACTAATTTACGCAACGAACGGGAGTAGAGAGGGGTTTTTTTTCCTCAAGAGGATTTGCGAGGAGTCCTTCCATTCGCACATAATACCTTCCTTGCAGTGCGAACTGCTCATTCTAATTTGGGATGAAATGGGAAGTTGGTGACTGAAATGAGAATTGGCGAATTTTTCCTAGCACTACGGCAAGTAGATTTGGGAATTTCATGGTAACCACATCAGACGAAACGGTTACGGCCTGATTTGAATGACCATATCAAGGTCTATCTTGATAGCAACAACAGCCTACCCTCTCAAATTCTAGTAATCAACAAACATTATTTCGTTTAGGTACCGCATTTGAACATGTGAGACCAAAATTAAGTTCGATCTGATTATAACAACTGATAAGGAGCCACATAGGCACCACCAACATCTAACCTTGGGATTTCAGCTCCGTACGACTATTCTTTCACGAGCAATATGCGTTTCAAGGAAAACCATTTGTGCATTGACTAAGTTGCAATCTGGTAATTGATGATAACGACATACGACCCAATCCAAATTTCAGCTCTTTCGTACCATTTTGTTATGGGCATTTTTGGTTTTTTGTTCAAGTTACGGATGTAGCCGTGGGGCAGATACGGACGTAGTATCTAGACGGCAGTCAAGGTCCAACGGTTTTAGGTTGAAAGAACATAAGAACTTTCTTATCATTTTGAGGGGGAAAAACTGCATCGAAATTGAGCAACGGTAAGTACGTGGTTGAGTCACAAAGACGCAAACACCCACGTTAATAATTATACGTGGGTGCATACAACAGATTTGTACCGAGTGTGCTTAGTGATGGTCACAAGGAGTTCGGTTCAAACAGGATGAATGATAGAACAAAATTTACTGTTTTTCGATGAATGCAAAATGTGAGCGGAATCGTTCATTTTGGACGAATGTCTTTGGGTGCTTATTTGCTGGCGCTGGGAATGGATTCCCTTTTTTCTGTAGTAAGACTGCGAAAAATTCGCTGTAACAACACTCTTGCTGACATTCGCAAAATATTTACTGTTCTTCAGCTGTGAAAGTCAGTCTACGAGTGTGATCAAAGCTATTCGCCAATAGTCCGAATGAAGGGACTCATTTGATAATTTGATGATCTAAATAATACAGGAAGGAATTCGAATGGCAAACCGAGTACAATGTGCATGGTAATTCAATTCGAGACAACGGAATGGGAAGAGTAATTATTCATGATCCTCTACAGATTTGTCATGGCGATGGTATTTTCTCGTGACCGCAATAGAAAACTATGTCAGCACGCCAATCTGCATTAATAATAGAGAGTTTTTGCAGCACCCTCACAACGAAACAACACGGAAAACGACACCACGGAAAGGGCGCATGGCGACCGAAATCAGATGCTAACCTTTTTCGGTTTAGTTTTCGTTCCACTTCGGCATCAATCTACTGGCTGTTGAAGTCACGGTAACGTTATGTTAACTTTTACTTGTTACTTTTCTTTTCCCCACACACGGCGTCAAGTCCGGACAAATAAACAGAAAGAAGCAAGCAAGCAAGCTGTGAGTACGACACGTAGGGTTACCAGACAGCGGTACCTACTCTTTTTATAGTATCTATACCCTTTATGGCTCCACAATTTCCTATACTATTATTTTTTTAGGACCCTACTTTCATGACTAGGAATGGCTAGAAGGGAAGGCCAATGTTTTATGTGTGTGATATTTTTGAGAGACTTTGTAGTGTACCATTTTACTCCAGTTAGAAGTATTTTTTGAAACGCTTCTTCCACAGATAAGTACCTAAGTAACTTGTTACTTGAAACACTGTAACAACTGTAGTTTGAAAAAATTTAACGTTACCATGCAAAACGTAGGTACTCGTTTTGAATTGTGTTTGACAGATGGAATTCGAAAAAGATTTCTTCTTCTTGTTGTTGCCTTGAACAACATACCTACCTGTGATACTTTCGAAAGACTCATGGAGCTCTTACTCAACTCCATCTGAATTATTAATAAAACGCTTGTTCCACCGATGATTCAGTTGAAACGCAGTTATATAAAATTCCTCAATCAGCAACAAGATTGAGTTTGAAAAAAGTTAACTGACCTAATAAAATCTTATTTTTATTATCACAATAAATTCCGTTTCATGATTTTTCATGTACCAAATCATAAAACGACCTAATATGACATACTTATTTTAAGCATATATCTTTTTTTAAACCAAGGATATACCTACTCTTTTTTGGAAGGAGGAATCTGGTAACCCTAACGACACGTCGACATTTGATTTTACTTTCAAGATTTCTCTGGTGTAACAGTGTGTTAATAAAACTCTTCAGGAGACTTTTGTCCTTCTCAGTGACATAATTATGCATCAGGTATGTACCTACACATCGGTCAGAATGTCAGAAGACGGTAGGTAGTGTTATACAAATGTAAGGTTACCTTACGCTTCCGTCATTTCAACAACGATGAAAGCTGACACCGTGAGATCCCGGTATTTTTCGTCGTCACGGTCCGTCAAACTTTTCGGTGTCTTCAGTGCGCATGCGCAGCACTGCTTTCGTTTCAATTCGCTTCGGTGTGAGGGTGCTGCAAAAACTCAATACTGGTTCGCTCAACGCACGCGTTCATACCTATTCATGACTACCGGAGTTCGCAATAAAAATTATTTCGTGTAGGTAAACTCTTAGTCAAGGATATTGCTGAGACACCATTAGTTGAAACGATACCGATTGAGACATCACAATTATTCCTGTCGATCAAATCAAGTTGAAAAACAATCATTCACTAGAGCGAAATTAGGTAATTGATAGCAACTGGTATATTTTGAAAAAAATGAGGGTAACATCAGGCAACGAACATAACCTGTAACAGTAATTTATTCAAATCAGTTGCGGAACTACAGTTGGATGATGCTAGAACAACTAGGGTAACTACCGACAGAGAGTTACTTGCAGTAGTTACTTGAGTATTTACTCAAGTAAGGCGTTGCACTGGACAGTCATAATTTGGGTTATAGTTTTGCGGCGTGGCGTTGTTTATCCGAAAACCTTCGAATTATTTTGTAAATGTATAGAAATTCAATAAAAAGCTATCAAACATAGCAAATGTATGAGTTATGGTTCATTATCAAACTAACTGCCTAACCCAATACTTGACCAAAACATTCTATTTTCAATGTGTCACTGATCCAAAGTAGAATGTCTTGAATGTCGTGAGTACTTTTAGTTTCTGTAACATCGAACCACCAAAATGGTTATAAGATAATAAAATTACTTTATTCTGGCATGATCTCACTTATAAATTTGCACTCGTCCTAGCACTCAAGTTCAACAAACACTGATGTAACCAATAATTTTTTATTCAAGTCTGATCATATAAAAATTTAAACAGCGCACCTCATCTGGCATCAATATAACCCCCCCCCCCCTCCCCCCCTCCCCCCCCCCCTCCTCCACTTTGACACTTTACATTTAACGACGATGTGGAATCAAAATCTGCATTCTTGTTCAGGTTTTAGAGAACATTGGCTGGAGGTTTTTCGTGTAGTTATGGGCGTTTCAAGTACTGGCGGACACACACATGTAGACAGAAACGGAACCAAATCTGTAACTTCAATGAAAATATTGATTTTGGAGGGGAACAATTTTATTCCACCCAAAAGTGAGCATAATAGTGAGGCTTCTTCTACCTTGGTAGACTCGGAAGTAAAAGCAGAATATTCATGATGTAGGTAAAAGATGGGAGGAGGGGGCCCGGGGTCCATTACCAAGAAAAATCTTTAGGTCTACTGCAGTTCGTGAATGATATGGAACTTAGTTGGGGAACTGCGTATAAAACAGCGCCCTCAACAGAATATAGAGCTTCTTGTCTTACTTTTCGAAATATGTCTGAAATCGTAAAAGTGCTGTATCTCTTGACCCATTGAAGACAAAGTGTAATATAATATATGTTATGAAGTAAACCTTTTAGTTTAAAGGAACATTATTAAAGGCTTTATTCAGTTCGAAATTACACGTATGAATAATTATGAAAAGATGTAGAAGTTATTGAGAAGCTACGTTCATATGATCAAACAGCACAATGATAATAATATAAAGTGGATGTGTCAACTATTATTCCACAATATACACATTTTGAAGGAAATGTGATGCTCAGAAACTTTTAGCAGTGAACGTTTTTCTCCCAAATTAACTACAGAAAACTTAGGAGAGGAAGTTCATCGAAAAACGTAATCCTTCTTTTAAAAATATTTTAAATTTCCCGTTTTCGAATGCGTACATCTCCCCAACGGTTGAAGAAAAAAAATGAACGCAGACAGTTTTGTAGAGAATTTAGTCAGCTTTTATTTTTTATATGGGATTTTTTTTCTGTAGGACCCATGGTTTTTGAGTTATAAGCGAAAAACAAAAAACGGGACCTTCTTTGGTACCTCCCCCCTCCTTGCACCACGCACCTAGGGGATGATGACCGTATGATTACTTCCTAAGTAGTCCAAACAAAGCCCCGAAGTCAAAATTTCTGCTCTAGGCATTTCTAGCTAAAATCACTCGTTGCTTGGACTAAGTATGTCATCTGGCATGTACCCTCTCACCCGGTTCCCACGTCCGTGACCGAGAGGGCAATACATAACCAGATGGCATCCCACGCTTTTTCCTTCCACTTTTTCATCACTTTTCATTTCCGACCCATCGTATAGCACCTTTTTGGAAAGCTTTAGGCCTGAAATTTTAAGGAATAAAAAACTGTACACGTCTCTTCCTCATTGGCATGGAGCGGAACAGGAACATGACTACGGCAGATCAGATTCAGATCCCAAATAAGTTCACGTGAGCACATGAAGAACATGATATATTTCAATCAATATATAGAATCAAGATTTTATTAATTATAGGTTGAGGGATCTAATAATTCTGATGACACTGAATCCTCGGTTCAATCCTGAAACAATAAACGCTTTTCTAATATCCGCGATTTTCACAAGTAGACTGATCATGTATTTCAAATGATTGAAGTAAGGCTCTAGATTCCTGATCCCGTCGGCACGGATAATGGTTTCCAGCCTCGCTCATATCTCGAATAGCCCAAGGCGAATTTCTTCCTGCGAGAATTACCTTCACTTCAATGATTACAAGTTTTGAATCCTGGATTTCTCCTTTGGAGTATAATGGATTGGTTACAGAAGAAATTCGATCTGAGAATCCATGGAAGATCTACAGATGACAAGAGCAAGGAAATAACAGAAAAAAGAAAGCCAGAACTGAAAAGAGGATAGAGATCCATCAATTTAAACATAGTTTTACATGGACGAATTGATCCTGATGAACGCTGTAAGCAAAGTGTGCAGGGAAGATGATGTCATTCTTCACAGAAAGCTCGTGACGCATGTCACCTGATTAGCATTGAAATAAAGTATGGCCTCTCCAGAAATTCATTAACAGATGAAGACTGCCTCAGCAGGACCTATGATACATGTTACAATCATGAGCAACCCCCCAACTACCTACATGCCGATCGAATTTGGGCGAAATCGGACTAGGACTTCCTCGAAAAGTTGCATATAGGATTTCAACTTTGGATAGAGGGGAGACTATCGTCCCAATCGTTGATGAATTCAACGGGAACGATCTGAGACCATATCTGTATGACCCATGAAAACTTCATTCGAAATCGGTTGGATAAATCCGGGGACACGTGCTACAGGCAGTTCGTGTTTGCGCATGTGCAAAAAACTACTACAGCTCCGACTACTATGATGTTCGTCGTGGGCCAATTGGAGCCCAACCCACACAATTCCCAGATATCTCATTGAAATAGGTTGAATAGAACAGGATATATAAGTGTCACAAGGTTTTCGTTCTGAGCGAATGCACAGAGGAAAACTGTTGACAAAATTCATATGGGACCATCCGAGGATCGACTCGCATTTACCATCGAAATTTCAGCTCATCTGAATTGTTATTTCGGTAAGATAGGTTACAAGGAATTGCGTACAGATATCAGAATGCCGGACCAACTGTCTGTCTAACCACACTAAACAGTGAATTCGAGGACGCGTCCCGAACTATCTTTTGTGCCCAATAAAGGAATGTAATTTCGGATATTTTTTGGTAACTACATTTTAAATGGAAATTAAGATAAAATCCAACAAAGGAAAATCGATATTGCTAATAAGATTATCTAAATTAGATTTGCGCGCTCACATGGATTATAGCATTTTCATCATTTTCTTCCTACCCGGTTACACGTCTCTGTAGTTACCATGGCGAATTTATATTCATTTTGAAGTTTTTACCGATTTTTTTATTAGTGAATAAAATCAGGAAATCCATGCACTACTTTCTGATACTACGAAGATGGCTAACGAAAGAAAACCTTAAAATGGTGTATTATGCTCATGTTTACAGCATTTTAACTTATGGTATCATTGTCTGGGGAGGTACTTATGCGTCAACCTTTAATAGTATAAACATAGCAATGAATACAGTTTTAAGAATTGCAACTAATTCCCATAAACGTACTTCAACTAGTTACCTATACAAATACTTCGGTGTTCTCACTCCCAGAATGGCTTGTATTCACAGAACTGTTTTATATGTGCATAAACACCTGCATTTATTTACTAAACAAGCGATGATTAGACCGACGCGAACAAATGTCAACTATGTCCTCCAGATACCACAGGCGCATAATGATTTCTACACTCGACAATTTCCATGGCTAGCTCCAGCCCTATTTGAACAGTTACCGCTCCTAACCAAGACTTCAACATCAACAGGAAAATTTAAAAAACTAGTTCTAGAATATTTTGAGCTTGAAAATAACGGAAGTGTTGTTATAAATAAGTTTAAATTAGGATAAAAATACAAATCAGCCTTCGTAGCATTAAGTGTATTTTACTAACTACTCTGTAAATACTGTTGGTTCTTGATCAATGTAACTCATTCTCCAAATACTTACGGTGTGTTTTTTCAAGGAAACTGCTGGTACATACATACGCAGTAATAAATAGTGGTGGAAGAGACGAGCCTGGACGGGTCATTGACCTTAGGCTCAGAAACCAACATAAGTTTAGATCTTGTATTATGTATATAGACTCTCTAAAAATCATTATATTTGTTGTATAAAGTATTTGCTGAATAAAAAAATTGAATTGAATTGAAAATATTTGGGAAGTGCTTATCTTCGAACTCATCCTTCCATTTATCAGACCCGATTCGACGAAAAACATTGATTTCACCGATCGTCTCGACATCCTTCGCTGCCCCAGTTACAAAAAGCGCTGACCCAGGAGGTCCTCGGTCACACGCGCCTGTGATCGCGCATTGTGACTGGTGGAAAACAATACCCCACCAATCGAAGAATAAAACGTACGGCAGGAAAGACAGAAAAAGGGGGTCGTTGAGTTCAGGAACCCGGACGGAGAGCATCCTTTGAGCCACGGACCCGACCCCTCTGCAGCAGTGCCACCTGAAGAGGTACTTCTCTGCTGGCCCGATCTTTGGTATTACCAACGCCGGCACGACTGGGAACTTAGCTCGTTTCCAGGTCGGAAGAGCAGAACCGGAGGTACGTGGACCATCCCGAGTAATTTTTTCCCGTCCGTTCCACGATCGTCGTGCAGTCGGGCGTAACTCGGGTAATTACACGCACAATAGCCCTTGGGAGGAAGTAGGTAGGAATTTCGGAGTAGCGTATTATTGAGGCTTGTTTAAATATGAATACAAAATTCCCATCGGCGTTGTGTGTTCTAAGTCCTAGTACCATCAAGTATGCTCCCTTCAGGAGCCCAGCGTTGCCTGGACCCTCAGGCCGCCCAAGGCAGGTGGAGGCCGACAGGCAGAAGACAACGCAATATCGAGAATATCAGGGGCTCACACCATTTGCCATTAATAACATTTTGGCAACATTTGAAATTTTCATCTCGCAGAAATAACGGCGGTAAACTTGGTGTTAAATTTTTTGTAAACTGCAAATAATTGTTGTAAAATATGTGTAGAACTGATTCCTGATATGTTAGCTTGTAGTTTCTTTACCTGTGTGCATCGGCAAATTATGCAGAAGGTACCTTCAAACACCTCCTTCTTCATTATTTATCATATATTTATATCTTACTAGTTTCATTATTTTTTATTTGCATTTTTCGTCCATTTGAATTTTTATTTTGAACGTTTCGTAAGTTGCTGTATTCTTTTTTTCCCTTTTTTTTTCTTTTGTATATATTTTTTGATGCCAAATAAATCCGAATTGAATTGAATTGAAACAGAAACGAGCACCCGAACGAGCATTCGCGAATATCGGCGATCGTTCGAAGACGAACATTCATGAACGCACAGAAAGGAGCTGTTCACATAGGCCGATCGCACTCGAACGAACAGTTGTTCTTCAAGCGTTCGGCGAGGTTCCGGGAGTGTCTGTCGAGTCCGCCAGGGCACCAGTAATGTCAAAACTTGGAGTTCGTGCATTATCGCTGATGTTTATGCACGGAACTGAAGAACATCGCATCTTGTTTTCTTAACCTATTGTGGTGCAACTTATTATCTGGTTTCCACAACTCCTTCTCTTCATACAACCCGATGGGCTGTAAACACCTTTCTTGTCCCAGGACTCCATTGAAATATCAATTCCCAACAATAAACAATACACAAATAAACAAACAAAAATACTACAACAAACTTTTAAATTTACGCGTAAGGTGAAATAGAAGGATGGATTCGGCGGTAAATTCGGAGGCCTGTTCACACAGGGCGCGCAGCGAAGACTGATGTTCTTGCGGATCCCTTTGAAGTTACCGACTCTAGGCGGAACACGCCCGAAGGCGAACGAACAGGGTTCGCGAACGTTTACCGTTCATTCAGCGAACCTTTGTTCCGAATGCTCGAAAACAGGGTTCGCGAACGATGCTAGTTTCTGTGTAAGCCCGGCTTAATGCTCTAAATTATCTTCCTAATTGCCTAAACTAAATCAAGTTACATGTTTCCATTTTTAGCGCTAGCCTAAATTACAATGTGTAAAATCTGTTTTTATTACTTATTGGACACAGCCTCAACCAAGGTTTCTCAACCAAGTAGAAGTTATCAATGGTTTCTTACTTTGTGAGAAAAAATTAATAATAATGACTAATATTTATGCATAATTATCTCACATTTCGAAAATTGTTGCAGGATGATCGTAATATTTTTCTTCAAGCCTGCGGATCGGGAAACCCCCCCCCCCCCCCCCCCAGGTAAGGAACTATGGTTATTTACCTTAGAAAATCAATTAAGATATGCATCAATCAAACAAATTCCTTGTACAGTAACGCTACATCGATCTCAGTTCCTTGAAACTTCAGTGACATGCAGTTACTCTTACTAACGGGGCGAGATTGTGAATAGTTACTCTCTTTCTTGTGTGCACTAAGTAAGTTTTCATTTTGTTCCGTCTCCTTGGTGTAATGTAGGCCATGGAAACAAACGTAATCTCATTTGGATATGCTCGACACAGAAAGATTTTCAGAGCATTTTTCATACCCTACAAACGCTCAAAAGATTGCAAGACAAAGTAACTTCAGAAGTAAAGGCCCCCGAGGGCGAAAAGCAGATGGCTGCATCACCAGATTACAGGTTCCCTCAGTATCATGTTCAAATAGCTTATAGCAGTGAAACAATCCTAGGTGCTTCACTAAAACCAACACCATACACCCTCAACCCACTCCAAAGGTAATTTCATTAGCAAGAGGCCTCTCCTCCGTGTCTGGGTTTATTATAAGCACTTAATTAGATGGGAACTAGAGCGCTGCTGGAAAAAAATACGGTGGTAGCGTACAGAAACAAAGAGTTTTTCAGAAGAAAAGAGAAGAAAAAACTGTTATTTAGAGACTTAATGGTTTAAATGATGCAAGATTTTAACGAACTCAGAATAGATGAGAAGGGGGAGGGGGGCCGGATTCAAGCAAAGAATGAGGTAAACACCGAGTCTCATTTTGAATGTTTAAGCTCGAGGATAAGGAAAAGTATTTTCTAAACTAAAGAATGAGTTCCTAAATCTGATAGCTCCGAGCTTCCTGAATCAGCTAAAATGGGGAAGAATGAGCTGAAGTTATTGTTCTTTCAAAATAAGGGTAGCATAGAATTGTATTTATTGTACAGAAATGTACTGTAGAATTGAATAGAATTGTGCGAACGTAATAAGAGGCTCACTGGAAATGCCAAGTAGCGAAGAGAATGGTTTGTGGAGAGGATGAATCCTTTGCAGATGAACTTTGATTCCTAGTCTCCTAAACATTGTGATTACCTAAATTATTTTGCTTAACTCTGTGCTAATTATGGGGTTAACGTCTACTTTTATGTGTTACCAAAATATTCGAATCAGTGACAACGAAATTTTGCATGTTTGACATTATGCCGTTTAATCCACATTTCTTACCGTTTAATCCACGTTCCCACGGGTGTATTCCCAGGCGGGCACAAAATGACATGTAAAGATAGAAGAACACAGGAACGAAGGAATAGCTGAGTCCAGGGAATTTAAAAGTAAATAAAAGAAGAAGAAAACCATAATAAATGTGTATTCAATGTGTCCCAGCAATGCACACAGCCCCTCCTCCTCCCATTATTTAGGTTTTTTTTTTGGAACTTTCAAAAAGGAAACCCAACTCTTTTTTTACGTTGAATTCGAAGTCAAAATTAGCACCAGGTAGCGCTAACTTTTTGACAACACCTTGTTATTACAACACACCTATTATTACACACATTATTATTATTTTCTTTTTTATTTATTTATTTTGAAGCTAGATGATCTAAAGCTACTTTTTTCCAAGTAGAAACCGATCCCGAACGGTACGTGCTCTTCACGGCTGACTTGAACATCGACAAAGTTAAACAAAACTACGTTTTTTCTCTATCGGGCTCATTCGATATTTCTGTATGTAGGTACCTATTATGAGTCATTATCACCGAACTGTTGGCCAAGTCGGCTTAGAAATAATTTGAATAATAGTAGATTATCATCAACAATTGTTTTGCTCTTGTACAACAATAGAATGGAAGGAATATGAGTGATCGTTGTTGCAGTATGGATTTTAGTATCGGAAAAGGCGACATTGACGTATTCCAGCGATACTCCAGATGAATAAAATGTGAAGCTATGCTCCTGGGTAGCAAGCAACGCGACAGTCGGGAAATCGGTTGAAAAACAGCAAGGTCGGTTCTGCAAGTCGGTGAAAAACAGTTTATATGCCAGTTTCAACGCATCCACTAAACGACTCCCTGAGGTGTGCAGGATCATGCTACCCTAGTCATCAAGCACTCTGATCATCAATTACTCTGATGAGCGCCACCGATACAGGGTGAATGACGAGGAACCAAGAACTCATGCTTTTCAACATAGGAGTTCAACTGAAACACATTATCCTGGCAAGCAACTCGCAGAATAGCGAGATGGCTAGAACCGCGGTAACAAAGGATGGAGATTTAATTTTTGGAATATTTATAATGGCTCTACCATAAATCGGGGAAAGTTCCTTTGGACATTAACCGAAATACCGTCAGCTCCTATGGATATTGGTTGACTTTACAGGGAATATACCTAAGGAACTCTTGTGAGAGCTTCAGGATTGCTAAAGGATCTCCCACAGAGTTCTTATGTCACGAAAGTACTGAATTACTTTTGAACGCAATCTTACCTTTCTAATATTATGCTCATTCAATGCATCTAATTACACATCAAGTTGTGATCCTGTTTTGGTAATTCCATGCTTACAAATAATTTTCCAAATATCTGTTGACCGTTTATTGCTACTAAAATTTCGTAACCTATATTTTTTAATATTTCATAGGTTTTTCGACATTTAGATTTAGCACGTACCTATGTGTTAATAAAATCGTCCATGTTATGCATTTTATTTCTTATCTTGCTAATCCTGAAGCTGGCTGATCTTTAGTATTAACTTCAATCCAAGGTAAGAATTTATAAAATAATTTTAGAATTGTTGGATTGAAGATTTCAAGTTTCTCAATTAGATACGGCTCTTGGAATAGGCAGGCACTCATTCCCAGTCCGTGAGGAGTGCCTTGTTAATAAAAGCAGAGGGAGTGTGAAAGAGAGGTTTTTTGGATTTTGATGCCGTGGCGCCACTTCCTGGGGCTGTCGTGTCCCCAAAAACTGTACAGCGATTTCGGACATTCCAATGTGCTCTCAAAACGCCAAGTCGTGGAGCACGATATTAGCTGTTTTGGTTTATTATTCTGCGAATAATACACCTATGTATTCGCTCAGCAAAAAATGTTTAACACCTCCCTCAAAACTGTTTCTTATACGTTTCAAGGTGCGTAGACTCCAAAAATGCAATCTCCGTCCGCCGTATCACCCACATCTACTTTATTTTCGGTCTAAAAAATTCGTTCTTTCGCAGACAGGCTCCATTTAGGCTCCAGTTGTGTCCCGAAACTATTCAGCCCGATCGGAATATACACAGGGGTGTTATGGGTGAAAAATGGGAGTAAAAATAGGGTTTTTTACCTTTAATAGGGTGCCTTAGCAACATAACGCTGTGAGCTATCGTTTTCCATGTTTTTTTTAGGACAAGGAGACCAAATATTAAGTAAATTTTGAAAAAAGACTAGAAAAGTGAGGTTATGACGAAGTTTTAGCGTTAAATTTACGTCAATTTTGGTCTAAAATCGTCGTTCTTTCGCATGCAGTTTGGATGCCCATTTGGGAACACATTTGTGTCCTAGTTGCACTGCGAAGCTCGGCAGCCTGACCGGAATACACCCAGGGGTGTTGGGGGGGGGGGGGGGGGGGAAATGGGTGTAAAAATAGGGGTTTTCGAGGTTTTATTGAGGTCATGAGCTTGTGAGGCATCGTTTTTCGTGTTTTCTAGGGCGAGAAGACCGAATATGAAGTTGGTTTTGACCAAAGAGTGAAGAATTGGGGTTGAACCGGAGGTTGAGCTCCCAAAATTAATTTTGTATGAGTCAAAAACCTTGGAAATTGTCTGAAATCACATAAATTCGTATAATTACACTAGATATTAACAGGTGAATCAAGACAATTAAATTAAAAATAATTTGTATAAAAAAACAGGAGCCTAATTCGTGTTCTTGGGGGCCAAAATTGGTGGAAACCATCAAAAATAGCTATTTCAATTATTGCACATGAAAGAAACAATAAATGAACAGTTAACATTTCTGTACGTATGTCTAATAGAATAGTAAACCCATGTGACAAGGACCTCGCAGCCTTTTTGTACTTAGAGTAGGTAATACCAACTTATATTAATTTAACGGAGAGTCACCTGTCAAGCGGAAGTCGAACCGGAGTCCTTACGAAATACGCGTGGAAAATAAAAAGATGAAATGCGCGCCGTGAGTTTGCTAGATTTAGTAGGGGTGTTGGAGCTGCGCAGGCGCGGCGCGTCGCGATCCACATCGTTTTGTTGATGTGAATCCTGCAAGTGGATGGAGCCAGTGTATGCTCACCTTAAGCTTGATGCTATTCCGTCTTGCCCGGCCGGGTCACAATTTTCACTCACAAGGGAATAAATTAAGTTTAAGGCTAAATGTCCCCGATTTTATTAAGAAATTATTTCAAGAGATGGCAGCACTATCGGGGGCAAATTCGGAAAAGGTTTTGTGCCCGGACGGCTGAACCGATTTTCGTTCTGGATTTTTTTTTGGAAACCATAAGTAAGTAGAATTGATATGACACTCGTTTTTTCCATTTCCGGTTTTCATATTTTCCGCTATGATACTCTACTTATTAAAAAAAAGTTATTCACGAATTTGAAGGTCCAGGCGCGCTAGGGATATTTATTTGGAGTTCAAATCAGTTTGAAAATTGAAAATCGGATGAATAGCAAGCAAATAGTATTGTTATTACGGTTTGGGGGGGGGGGGGGGGATTGTGAATGGAGGCGCCAGCGCCTGCAATGAGAAGGGGGCAGCCGACGACCTTTGATGTACCAAGGTCATTCCTTTGTGTCCTGCTTCTCATGAAATTATTTTGACTGATGATATATCTCAACATTCTCCTTAGTGGGCACCAAGATATTTATTTATTAGAGATACTGGGGGATATTATTAGGATTAGAGGTGGGAGATACCTACTACCTCATCTAAATCAGAAATTTGATTTAAAACAAGTTTAGGTAGGTAAGTTTACCTATATTTATATTAGGTTTACCAGCTATTACCGATTGATTTTCCGATCGACTTTTGAACGTGCCGTCAATGCTCCTGACTTGAGACGAATTTTACCATTCAAACTAGAAACTGAGAGTAGAAACTGGGAATGCTTATCGAAAGAAAACCACCCTTTCCAATATGGACATCGAAACTGAGCAGCACGTAATCCGATAACTCGTCCATCGATGAGCTACGCCAGTTGCTAGGCGAGGGGATGGCGCGACAAAAATTTACAGCGACAATAAGCGTAGGTACTACATGACAAAAGAGTGGCGAATGACGAAGGTAAGTTTTTGAACAAATTTTACCAGCCCGGCCGATGCTCCCCGTAATTACACGAAAGGGGGAGGAGGGAGCATCGGTATACTACAACTAGCTCGTCACCGCTTACCCTCGTCATCTATCAGAACTTGATCCTCTACGCTTTTTTCCTAGGATTCCTTGTATAGGCTTATTTGGCTGTACGCGTTTTTCGTGCATTCGGCTAGGAGATATCAATTGGATTTCCCTCGAAGTGGGTCATCTAGCGAAAAAGGGAATAAAAGGCGTCTTCCCGCCAGTTTCAGCTTCAGGAGAGTTTCCCGCCTAGCTTACGCAGACTTTTCGCTTCATGTGAAAGGATGATTGATAGCCAAAACATCTATGTATTTGATTTATTATTTTCAATAATGAACTTTTGGAATCGAGCATGAAAAAAATTCTAACCCCCGCTCAAAATTTGATGGTTTACGTTTCAAGGTAGGTATGTAGAATCCGAAAATGGAATAAAACAATTTTTGTCCGTCCGCCGTACACCGTACTTAGCACTTTTCTTAGTTACCATTTAAAAAATGGGTGAAATTCGGGTTATATGTTCCGTTAGGGGTCTAGTTGGTCTTCGAAGCTCGGCGTTACTGTCAGTCATCGGGTTGAAATTTTCAGAACGCCGTAGCTCGAAAACTTTCAATGGAAGGGTATGGTTTTTTTTTAACGTTTTTAAATTGATCTTGAACTAAAGCATTTTTTGAGACCACCCGGAGCATTGTACGACCAGCGGTTCGTTTGCACCAAAAAGCTTCGTCAACATGATCGTGAATCAAACGGTAATAACCCTTAATTTACCAATAGGCCAGTAAAAAGAGGATTTTTAATCGGCGTAATTGGGGGAAAGCTGGAAATGATTTTAATACCTTCTAATGGTCCTAAATACGTGTAATCTGAGTTTGCACCATCGCAGGAGGTGAGCTTAACTTTTGGTAGCCGAAAAACCTCGAAATTTTCGCCCTTGTTTCAGTATTTCGCTTATAACTCGTAAACGGCGCATCCTACAGAAAAAATCATACTTGACAAAATGAAAGAGCCCTAAATTTCGCGTCCAACGACTTACTTATACCCCCGAATCGGTTCAGTGGTGTAGCCGCAATCGTGCGTCAAATATGGGCAGTTTTTACCAACTTTGCTAAAAACTCCACTGATGTCACTTTCAGACAGCTGTAACTTCTAAACGGTCATTCCAATTAAAAAAAGTCATTGAATGAAAGTTGTAGAGCATCAAATTTCAATTTGAGAAGACACCTTAAATTTCAAATTCGGTACATACGATCTCAACGAAACCGGGTTTTCTGATTTTCCGCCAAACGCGTATCAGCGCAACTTGTGAACAGAACTTGCCTGTAATCTGATCATCATGTGTGGGTACTAATCTATTTCGACCAATGCCTTAGTTCACTTTCGTTAAGTATATCGAGGAAGCAAGTGATGAATGAAGTAGGTAGGCAATTTAAAATTCTAATCTACCGTAATCATAAAAGTAATCTACTCATTGAAAAAATCGATAGGGACCAAGGTAGCAAGAATAAAAGTTAATCTTTCTTTCTTTGTCTTTAATTATTTACATGATAGTCTTGATGTAACAAATCATAGAACTGTATATTGTATATTGTAGAATTATATATTGTAATGAATATAAATGCGAGACTCGTCGTTATTTTAAAATAATTATTTCCGCCGTATTTTGGGTGCAGGGGGGACAGGTTCTTCTTCTGGCTCACAAGGTCCCGGGTCGGTAGAGGTTGACGGCTCGGGATCAGCCGAAGTTGACGGCTCCGGGTCAGCCGAGGTTGAAGGCTGCAGTAAAACAGAAAACAGCGGCGGCATCTCGTCCATGTCCTCATCAATGGCTTCCTCATCGACTTCATCGTCATCATAGCAGGGTGGGACTTGGGAAGCAATTTCGACTTCAGTAGGGGCATTGGTGCAGGATTGACCCTTGCACCTGTGGCAGATCACTGAGCACTTCAAGCCATGCTTGCGGCAGCTGCATTTTCCCATGCAACCCTTTACACATTTGCAGGAAAGGGTGTTGAGCACGTCAGGTGGGGCTGGATCCCTGGTGGTCGTTGTTGGGATCAGCCATGCCCACTCTGTTCCCACCCCCACGAAGTGGCAGGTTTCTCGCGCCCATACCAATGCTGAACTTGGTGGTACGTTCTCAGTGAATGGTGCTCAAGTGCCGCATCGGTCGGGGGGAAAGATGACAGGTCAAATCCGGGTTTGGAGAGGCTGCTATTGAATTGGGAGAACCTAACACTGCTGATTGTGTCCCGATGCTGTGATAATGCGCGAGAAACCTGCCACGTCATGGGGGTGGGAACAGAGTGGGCATGGGCTGATCCCAACAACGACCACCAGGGATCCAGCCCCACCTGACGTGCTAAACACCCTTTCCTGCAAATGTGTAAAGGGTTGCATGGGAAAATGCAGCTGCCGCAAGCATGGCTTGAAGTGCTCAGTGATCTGCCACAGGTGCAAGGGTCAATCCTGCACCAATGCCCCTATGAAGTCGAAATTGCTTCCCAAGTCCCACCCTGCTATGATGACGATGAAGTCGATGAGGAAGCCATTGATGAGGACATGGACGAGATGCCGCCGCTGTTTTCTGTTTTACTGCAGCCTTCAACCTCAGCTGACCCGGAGCCGTCAACTTCGGCTGATCCCGAGCCGTCAACCTCTACCGACCCGGGACCTTGTGAGCCAGAAGAAGAACCTGTCCCCCCTGCACCCAAAAGACGGTGGAAATAATTATTTTAAAATAACGACGAGTCTCGCATTTATATTCATTACAATAATATATAATTCTACAATATAAAATATACAGTTCTATGATTTGTTAAATCAAGACTATCATGTAAATAATTAGAGACAAAGAAAGAAAGCTTAACTTTTATTCTTGCTACCTTGGTCCCTATCGATTTTTTCAATGAGTAGATTACTTTTATGATTACGGTAGATTAGAATTTTAAATTGCCTACCTACTTCATTCATCACTTGCTTCCTCAATATACTTAACGAAAGTGAACTAAGGCATTGGTCGTAATAGATTAGTACCTAGACATGATGATCAGATTACAGGCAAGTTCTGTTCACAAGTTGCGCTGATACGCGTTTGGCGGAAAATCAGAAAACCCGGTTTCGTTGAGATCGTATGTACCGAATTTGAAATTTAAGGTGTCTTCTCAAATTGAAATTTGATGCTCTACAACTTTCATTCAATGACTTTTTTTAATTGGAATGACCGTTTAGAAGTTACAGCTGTCTGAAAGTGACATCAGTGGAGTTTTTAGCAAAGTTGGTAAAAACTGCCCATATTTGACGCACGATTGCGGCTACACCACTGAACCGATTCGGGGGTATAAGTAAGTCGTTGGACGCGAAATTTAGGGCTCTTTCATTTTGTCAAGTATGATTTTTTCTGTAGGATGCGCCGTTTACTAGTTATAAGCGAAATACTGAAACAAGGGCGAAAATTTCGAGGTTTTTCGGCTACCAAAAGTTAAGCTCACCTCCTGCGATGGTGCAAACTCAGATTACACGTATTTAGGACCATTAGTAGGTATTAAAATCATTTCCAGCTTTCCCCCAATTACGCCGATTAAACGCCCATTTTGAGGCTCGTTTTACTGGCCTACAAGGTGTCGTAGGTGTCACCAGCCTCTTTTTGCCCCTTGAAGATAAGGATATAGTTGAAAAAGACTTTTGAGTATTTTAATGCGTTCCTTAGATCCTCCACTGACAGGATCAATAACTTCTGAGTGCAAAAATAGGTTACAGTGATGGTTATAGCGTGAAAACAAACCGGTCTCCCGAAATCAGCTTTCTCCATTTTGACTCGTCTGTCACGATGAAGGTGAAGGTAAGTTCAATGCCTATTTTTGGCTTATTATTCTTTTCTGGTTCCAATTTTCCACTTCATATTCATCAAATAACATGTGTAAATGCGTAAAACCATGGATACAGCCAAAAAAATCTGTCTGAAATGGTGTTGTTGTTTACAAAACATGCCGGTGTCACCAGTGACACCGTGGTCAATTAAGAGGTTGTGATCTTTTGTTCTGTTGATATATTTTTCTCTTCTTTTTTGGGATATTCCGAGTGTTTTATGCGTATTTCCTTGTATATTTCAGATAAATTGCGCATTCGGCTCGCGAGCTGAAAGAATTTTAGCTCTTGTGCCAGCAGTTCACCTTGATTCAGAAGGTGAAGATGACGAAGTAAGTGCGGAAGAGCTTATCGCCCGCGCTGATGACACACTCAACGGCATCAATGACATCGTTGAAAGATTTTCGGTGATCAATGAAATCGGCGAGGCTATCCCAATTGAGGATCTCCATTCGTTGATTCTTGATGAGTCTGAATTCCCCCAGCATGACGAACATGATGATTCCCAGCTTGTTGAACCTAACAGTAACCAGCATGATCCCGACAATTCCCAGCATGAACCTAACAATTCCGAGCATGATGAACCCCCTATTCAGATTCCCCGAGCACGCAACGTTCGTCGCAAGATTGTCAGGACCGCTTTCAAGTAAGTGAATAGGTACAACCTTCCCTACCGTCTATATTATTGACTAATAAGAAGCATGTTAGAGGTAGAGATTGCATTTTCCTGCCATCTAATCCAAGAACCAATCCTCTTTTACCCACAGGTGGAAGTCTGAACCCTTCATAAAAAATGTCACCCTTCCAAATGTGATTTCCTTCATGCCTGATCCTGACTCCAAGAATCCTAGAGACTATTTTCTCCATTTTTTCAATCCTCGAGCCATTTCACTCATTGTTACCCAATCCAACTTGTACTATTCCCAAAAAAATGGTGGTGAAAGTGGCAACTTCATAAGAGACGATATCTTGAGTTTCTATCTGTGCTGTTACTGCAGGGTGTGGTGCCAATGCCTGATTTCAGGGACTACTGGACGGTTGGCCTGAAATTCGAAAAGGTTTCTAACATAATGAGTCGTAACAAATTCGTCAAATTGCGAAGATACCTTCATTTCAGTGACAATACCATTACTTCCAACGATAGGTACCAAAAGATTCGTCCAATAATGAACATCATTAGAGCCCAATGCCTCCAGGTTCCTGAAGAGAACAGATTCTCCATCGATGAAATGATGATACCGTACAAGGGGAAAAAGGCAGGAAGTAGACAGCAGTATATAAAAAATAAACCCGTAAAATGGGGCTTCAAAATGTTCGTCAGGGCTGGAGTATCGGGAATGGTGTATGATTTCCACATCTACTCAGGGGATGATACATTTCAAACTGTTGATTTCACAACCTCTGAAATGAACCAGTTTGGATTTTGCGAGCAAGTCGTTCTTGCATTGAGCAAAACAATCAACAACAAGCCATTGTCCGTCCTCTAATATGACAATTGGTTCTCATCCCCTGATTTGATGGCCTTTCTGAGGGATGAGTACGGTCTGTTATCACTGTTCATCACTAGGGAGCACCTGATTATAATCAAGGATGGCTGCATGAAGTCGACCGCAGTGGGCAGGTATGATATTGTCAATCTTCTCTCTTCTAGTGCTTGACGAATAAAATGGTGCCGAATATCTATATGTTTCGTCCTTGCGTGATGTATAGGGTTCTCCGCTAACCGCTGAGCTCCTTGACTGTCCGACTTCACATTGATCATAGCCTGAGGTACCCCTATGTTTCGGAACAGGTTCATCATGTACGTCGCTTCTTTGGCTGCATCCGTGAGAGCCATGTATTCTGCTTCAACACTGCTCAGAGCCACTGTTCGCTGCTTCCTTGCCTCCCAAGAAATAGCAGCTCCAGCATACTTGAAAAAATAACCAGAATATGAGCGTCTGTCAATTCCGCAGTTTCCCCAGTCCGCATCTGCAAAACCTTCAATGGCTTTGCCAGTCTTCCTGAAGTACAGTTCTTCATTCTTGGACCCACTCACATATCTAAGAACACGCTTCTTAGCTGCCTTCCAATGCTCTTCATTGTAACAGCTGTTGAATTGACTGAGTGCACTAACAGCATAAGCAATGTCAGGTCGCGTTGCTACAGCTAAATACATGAGCGAGCCAATCAGGGGTCGATATGGAAACTTCTTCATTATTTCTTCATCTTCCGTTTCTGGTTTTTCTAATTTCTTCCCGACTTCAATTGGTGTCGCAACGGGTTTGCAAGTTGTCATCTCGTATCTTTCCAGAAGATCAGAGATGTACTTCTTCTGAGATAATGCGATGCCGTCATCCTTGCAATTGAATTCAATTCCCAGGCAATAATTCAAGACTCCTAGGTCTTTCATTTGGAATTTTTCATTGAGACGTACTTTCATCTCCCCGATCCAATCGTCTCTATTTGAAGCAATGAGGAGGTCATCTACATATACCCCAATCAAAAGCATATCTTCCCCCTCTCTTTTGATGTAGAGGCATGGGTCCGAGCTGGTTGGCTCGAGTCCCACCTCTAGAAGGGATTTATGTAGTTTCCGATACCATTGACGGCCTGATTGTTTGAGTCCATACAGTGCTTTTTCCAGGAGGCACACTTTGTCTCCTTTGAGTTGATTGAGCATTTTTGATGCATCTTTCTTCAGTAATGGATCAGACGATTTCATCATATGTTGTAGAGACTCTTTCAATTTCTCTGGTATTTCCATGTAAATGGTTTTATCGAGATCTCCATTCAGATATGCAGTCACAACGTCAAGTTGGTGAATTTTCATTTTTCTTTCAACTGCAGTCGCAACCATTGTGCGAATAGTACTTAGTCGAATCACAGGGGAGAATGTTTCTTCAAAGTCTATAATACCAGGGCGTTGAGTAAATCCTCTGGCTACCAGACGAGCTTTCCTCCTTTCTATTGATCCATCTGATTTGTATTTAGTTTTTAGGATCAATCGGCTTGTGATTGCTTTGCGATCTGGAGGTCTATCACAGATTCTCCAGGTTTTATTCTTCAGAATTGATGAAAATTCGTCAGTGATTGCATCCTTCCACTCGTTTGAATCAACTTCCCCCTCATCTGCTAGATCAACCATTCCTGCAATTTGCATTTCATCCAGATGATTTTCAGCAAGATTGTCATCACCTTGGAAGTTGGTTGAAATGCTATCTCTGCGTACAGTCCCTGGAACCATATGGAATTCTCTCCTAGGCCTACCTCCAGTAGGTATCATCTTTGGTCTACCATTGTTGGAGGAGGTGCGTGAAGCGCGTCTAAATCTGGTTCATCTACATCTGAAAAACCGTGGAAATCAGAAGATTCAGAGTCGGAGTTTGGTTCGTCCCAGTCAGGATTAGGTTGGCTTGTAGGGGTCAATGCATTCGGTGGAATTGATGTAGGGGATTGCTTAGCATTTTCAATTAGCAAATATTCAATTATTTTTGGTTTGTTTTCTTTTGGTCCCAAATCAGGGTATTGCTCCTCTAAGAATTTAACATCCCTGGTGATACAGATTTTCTTTTCTTCAGTGAGCCACACTCTGTAAGCTTTACTGACATTCGAATAGCCTACAAACACACAGGGTTTTGAGCGCGGTTTGAACTTTCCTTTTTTCGGTTTTTTGTCTAACACGAAAGCCTTGCTCCCAAAACATCTGAAATATACTACAGTTGCCCTTCTCTTGTACCAAGCCGTGTATGGAATTTCGCCATTCAACGCGCTAGTTGGGCATCTATTTCGGATGTGATTGGCCGTTGATACTGCCTCTGCCCAAAAACCTTCTGGGAGTTTCGAATCAAGCAACATACACCGGGCCATGTCGAGATATGTTCGGTTTATTCGCTCAGCTAGGCCATTTTGCTGGGGAGTATCTGGACAAGTCAACCTTCGTTGGATTCCAGAGTTCTTAAGGAATTCGGAAAATTCTTTGGATGTGTATTCACCCCCATTGTCAGTTTGGAGATATTTAATTTTCTTGCCAACAAAATTTTCAGCCCAATTTTTAAATTCTCTGAACGCGTTGAAAGCTTCACTTTTATTTTTGAGAAAACAAACTTGAGTCCATCTTGATTTGTCATCGGTGAACGTGATGAAATAACGAGCTCCCCCAAGTGAATTATTTTGCATCGGACAGCAAATATCACTATGTACGATTTCAAGGAGTTCGGTATTTCGATTCGAGCTAGGTGGGAAGGGTAGTCGAGACATTTTTCCTCGTAGACTTATGTCACAGGCTGGTAGTGAGCCGCTCAAGTCGCCAATCCCAACTACACCTTTATTCGCCCCCAACCGTTTGAGATCCCTCTCATTCAAGTGGCCAAATCTTTTGTGCAAAATTTCTATTTTTGATCGCCCAAAAATCTTCATTGTCTGTTCCTGTTCTGCGATTCCGGCCGTTTCTCCATCAACAAAATACAGATCTCCAACCCTATTTGCTACGACGATTACGCTTCCAGTGTTGTCGATGACTTTTGCTGATTTTCTGGAAAATAAAACATCGTAATCGTGGTCGGTAATTTTTGATACGCTCATGAGATTTTTGCCCAGCGTCGGGACACAGAGAACGTCACTCAAGGTAATCTTCCTGTCAGGCATATTTATTTCAACTACTCCTCTGGAAACTACAGGCGTTTTGGATTTGTCAGCCAAACTAACGGTTTCAGATATCACAGGGATTGTTTTGATAAGGTCTGCTTCAGACTTGTTCATGTGGCTTGAACAACCACTATCCAAGCACCATCTCCCTGTCGGAATTTCGTTTTTCCCTGCAGATAATACAACATTGAAAGTCGTATTTTCGCCTTGGTTAGTGTGGTGAGAATAATTATTTTTACATTCTGCAAATTTGTGACCTAATTTGCCACATTTCCTACATTTACCACGAAATTTCTTACTTGTATTCGAGCTTGGATTTGCCCGTTTCACAACAAACGCATCACTTGAAGAGCCTGTCGATTTTTCGCGTCTAGAATCGCTTTCCTCGACAATTTTTATACGTAGGGATTCCGGTTTTGGCAGGTCATCCCTCGACTCGATAGCACAACGAAAATTTTCAAAATCGTCGGGTAGGCTGTAGAGCAACATGATAGCGAGGAAGTCATCATTAATTGATATATCTAGGTCTTTTAATTTATCTACTATATCAAAAAACTCGTTTATGTACACTCGCACATCGTCACTGCTCTTCATTCTGCTAAGTGTCAGCCGCTTCAACAAGCTAGCTTTGCGAGCAGGCCCTTTCGATTGGTATATAGAGTGGAGTTTATCCCATACCTCTTTTGCTGTAGAACAGTCCTTAATTTGCTTAACCTCGCACGGGTTTATCGCTAAGATAAGATATGACTTGGCTTTTCGGTCGTTCTTTACCCATTCAGCAGCAGCAGCGTCTTCAGTGGGTTTCACAGTATTCCCGTCGATAAATCCCCACAGATCGTTCTTCACTAGTAGCGCCTCTATTTGGATCTTCCAGGTGTAGAAATTCTCGCGGCCCAAGGCTTCAATTCGCGTCGGAATGAACCCAGACATTTTTAATGCACGCGACCTAAACAATGTCTGACACTGGTACCTATAAATCTGGGCCCATAACCTCTTAGAGTAAACGCAGATTTATAAGAAAGCACTATTGAACATTTGAACTGTGTGAAAATATATTGAACTATACTGTACGAATTTTTGAGTAGAAGTGAACGGACTTGTTTAACATGTGGGCTAAACTCATAGAAACGGGGAACAACAACTCGTGTGTAAAAATGGAGTCGAGAGTGTGAACTGGTAGGTAATGAAGTTTCCGTTCAACAACTCCACCGACACCGACAGAACTGTTTTTTTCCGTTGCTTTGACCTGAAATTCTGCCACTTTGTGGTGCTGCCTCTTGCTTACTTCCAACAATTTTGAGGGTGGGTTACAATTTTTTTTCTTTTCATGCTTGATTCCAAAGCTTCATTATTGAAAATAATAACTGAATAATAGTAATAATAACAATAATAAATATTTAAAGAAAGTATAACAATAATATTATTAACTAATATAATAACTATTATAATAACTAGTATTATAACTATAATAACTATTATAATAACTATTATTATAACTATAATAACTATTATAATAACAATACCTACATAACAATAAACATAATATGTTAATATAATCCCCATAAATATAAATATAATAATAACCTATATGAATATTATTGTAATACCTACCTATAATATTATTATTATTATTATTGCTATAATAATATTAATTGAAAACCACGCAAAACGGTTGAAAATTGAGGTCCAATGATTCAGATTCAGGATGGCAGGCATTTCCCTGTTCACCCATTGATTCTGAATATGATGTCAACCAAATTCTTTTTTACGCCCAATGCAGTGCTTTCCTTTTTTGTTTACTTCTTTTCCTTTTTACTAATCGAACTTATGTTTTCCATTTGGGTGTTCACTTCCTATATAGAAATAATAGACCTGTAGCAGTGGAATATTGAAAAATACAGCCTGAACACAAAAACGCTGCAAAGTCCTTGTCACATGGGTTTATTATTCTATTGGACATACCTACAGAAAGGTTGGCTGTTCATTAATTGTTTATTTTATGCGTAATAATCGAAATAGCTACTTCTGATGGTTTCCATTCATTTTGGCCCCCAAAACACAAATTAGGTACGCTCTTTTTTTTTCTTTTTTTTTAAACTATCTTTGATCATTGGTAGTGCCATTTAATCGTCCTGAACCACGTCTTGACACTTTTTCCAGTGTTATTATACAAACTGATGGTGATTTCAGACGATTTCCCAGGTTTTTCACTCATAAAAAATCAATTTTGGGAGCTGAACATTTGGTAGAACCTCAATTTTCCACTCCTTGGTCAAAATCGACTTCATATTCGGTCTTCTCGTCCCCAAAAACATGAAAAACGATAACTCAAAAGCTCATGTTACCAACATGTTGCTAAAACGCAAAAAGTACCTATTTTTATACACATTTTCACTCATAACACCCCTGGGTATATTCCGATCGGGCTGAAAAGTTTCGGGACACAACTAGGGCCCAAATGGAGCATGTGTGCGAAAGAACGATTTTTTTAGACCGAAAATGAAGCCTGTACACGTGATACGGCGGACGGCGTACGGCGGACGGACATTGCATTTTTGGAATCTACGTACCTTGAAACGGAAAAGAAAAAATTTTGAGGGGGTGTTATAAAAATTTTTTGCTGAGCGATTACATAGGTGTATTATTCACAGAATAATAAACCAAAAGTGCTGTCATTGACGGGGTCAGTGACCCTTCTCAATAGACCAGGAGGTGTGCCCACCCCTTCTGAGGCAGGGGCGTCGGGCCTCCATTCATAAGTGTCATTTCCCCCACCTAAAAATCATAATAACAATACTATTCGGTAGATACTCATCCGATTTTCAAATTTCAAACGGATTTGAACTCCAAATAAATATCCTTAGCGCGCCTGGACCTTAAAATTTGAAAATAGGTTTTTTGTTTTGTTTTTGCGGAAAATTTGAAATGAAAATAGAAAAAAGAGTGCCATATCAATTCTACGTACTCATGGTTTACAAATCAATTTTCAGAAGGAAAATCGGACGAGCGGTTTAGTCACAGTATTCTAATTAGTTTTAGCTCATTTTGAAGCACAACGTGGTGGCAGCTTTTGGAACTAAACCGAGGATATTTAGCCTTAATTCCGTACCACTGTAGGTAAAAACGTGACGTTTCACTCTTATCGTTTTGACGCCGACTGAGACAGGAGAGCCGACGCATCAGCCCGATAATAACTTGTAGAAAACAGCACTTGTCCAAACAAGAATTGGTTATCGGTGAGAAAACGTCCTGCAATCACGGACGGCCGTTTGAATATCACGATACATTGAGCATTCTATTCTATTTACAATCGTTCATTTACATTAGTCAACATTGTTTCTCCCAGGCGAAACAACGAGAACGGGGAATTCATGTGATAGTTCCACGCTCATTTTAAGTGCTGTTTCAACAGAGCACTTCCTAACACTTACTAGCACGTCCTACCTAACATATGCGTGTGTGGGATCCTGATCCTGGGGCAACGGGGGTCCGACCGCTGTTTGAAGGGACCGTCCACCAGATAGCATTATCTCTGACCACGGGCTGCGCGATGTGAATGCGCAGTAAGGGGATGGGAAAAATGGTTGTTGTAAGGGGTTGTCGATGTACGGAGAGCTTTGAAAGTTCCAAAATATACCAAATTGACTCAAGCATTCGGGAGTGACTTACCATGTCCCAGGAAGAAATACACTGCCAAGGTGATGGCACAGGAGCTTCCTCGTCACAATCAGAGTGACCCATTATAAAATAGAACAGACTCGGAAGCAAAATAACATAACATTACATTACATAACATAACATAACATAACATAACATTACATTACATTACATTACATAACGTGAAATATACATATCACATTACATTACATAACATAACATTACATAACATTAGATGAAATATACATATTACATAACATTACGTCCATAATACATTACGTCCATTATACATAATTGCGAAAGTTATGCGTGTTTGAAGAATTTCACGTTAGCGCATGCGCAGGGCGAACCGCTGGCTCTATCATGTTGAAATTTATATGGGACCTCAATGGGCCCTACCCGCTTAATCCCTGAGAATTACATTGAAATTGGGTGAAATCTTTGGTTACTACGGCTGTAACAAGGAAATTGAATCTATTTCACGCCAGCGCATGCGCAGAGCGCACCGAGGGTCCGATCATGCTGAAATTCATACTGGAACTCACTAGGCTTTGTCCAAACAACCCTTGAAAATTTGAGCGAAATTGAATCAAAATTGTGAAAGTTATGCGTGTTTGTTGAATTTAACGTTAGCGCATGCGCAGGACGTACCGCTGGATCAATCATGTTGAAATTTGTATGGGACCTCAAGGGGTCTTATCCGCACCATCCCTCAAAATTTGAGCTGAATCAATTCAAAATCGTGGAAGTTATGGCTGTAACAAGGAAATGCGGACAGACAGACTCACAGACCCACAGACCGACAGACACGGAACCAAATTTGTTCAGTAGGCTTTGAAACGCAAAATGCAAGTGGAAATTTTGATTTCTGAAGACAAAAATTTTTTGGCTCACGAAAGTGAACACAAGGCTTCCGCTGCTTCGCAGACTCGGAAGCAAAAGGGAGGAAGGATTTCCTATTTTGGAGCCTCCCGAAGATTTTCCCACATCAGAAGTGGGATCTCAACGCCCCTATAGGAACCGTGAAGATGTTTTACCCGACATGTTCGGACGGATGCTAGGCCGCCTTTTCGACCACGCCACAAAGAGTAAGCCGGACTCCGATGTTCGGTTGTCTATTTTCAACCCCAACGATTCAAACAATAATAATGCGAAAGCTTGGTGTGCGGCTGTCGACGATGTTATGCACGAAATCAAACCGGAAGGAGGAAAACTGATTTGGCCTTGAGTAAAGCTACTTCATGGTCCATTCAAATTACTCACCCACAATTAACTAGCTTGAAATGATTTCGAAGCGCTCTTTCTTGCGAAATATGACGTAAGTGATACATACATCAACATGTGTTCTTCTAAACTTGTTCAACTCACCCTACAGACGACAACTATGTGAACTTTCTCATTAAGAAGACAATAGAGATCTTACCATTAAGTGGCAAGGGCTTTCCACTGAACAGATCGCGATGTCTACAGTTTTGGCTCATATTGTACGCAATGATACATGAGTTCGCCACCTTCCCTATACCGAAGAAATTAAAACTCGCGAAAAACTTGTGAAAGAACTGAAGAAAGCCATTTCCCGCGGTGGTAAGCGTCCATTCCCTACATCTCCCTCGGTTACGAGAACGGAAAAATGGCAAGGTTGTCTCGGTCATTCCCAGCCTTCTACATCTTCACATTACTATCGCTTCCCCAAATGTGCCTCCAGAACCATGAATCGTCTCAATGTCGCCGAAACTTTTCCAAAGCATCTTAGAATCAACCACCTGCTCCAGTGCCACCTCGCCCAAGCCGACAGAAAAGGACAATAAACTGGCCTGCCTTTTACGTGTGGCTGAGAGATTTGATTTCACTTGATGAATTTGAGTCCTATTGGTTAGATTCACCAATGCCTGTGAAAGGCGAAAGCCTGAGTACCGCCATACATCATACTCGTTGCAACTACTGCCTTATTCCCGTACTCCCGCTATAATCTTAAAAACAGGCTACTTCACCACCATTAAGAGTGCAAGGTATTCCAAATCCGTAGGTTCAATTGAAATTATTCCACCGATGAGACTGGTGGTCAACGGCGGGTTCCCGTGAGGACAAATTAAGGTGGAGAGAGGACGCAGCCGTAAAGATGAACGTTCGTCGCGCACCCCAGCTGTTCCACTATTAGGACCTGCGGCGGCGGCTCTGGTTACTTGGCTACCGCCTCGACATCGAAGCCCTCCGATACATCTTACGGCACAACTGTTTTCACGGTTCGCCAACCGGAATCCTTTCTTCTAACCAACTTCATTCATTCAGAACAGCAGCGAGAACAGAGGCAAGTAATATACAACAGATATTTCCCCATCGTACATAATACTGAACAGCAAAAGTAAAAAAAATGTGTTAATTTTATACATCCTGGGCCGTTCTTATGTGAAGACAAATGTATTCCAGAGTCTGTGATTTTGTTCTACCATCACCTGCTGTCAGCCCGAGCTTCTCACTGGAGGTAAGGTACAGCTGGCACGATGTCGAGTATAGTATTGATACCACCTCAGATTCTTGGTTTTGTCAAATCCAATGAATTATTATTCCCCTGTGATATGATTACAGAGTGACAGAATATCAGTCGACATTCAAGAGGTCAATGACCTTGTCGACAGGATGTCTGAGCCACAGACGGCAGCCAGCATCCAACCTCCTCCTTCTCCACAGCCCACTTCTGAACCTCTTGTTCTCTCGACAGAACACCCACAGCACCAAGCGGTGAGTACCAACCTTTCTGACGATCACTCATGAACTACGGAAGATTATTTAATAACCATCACTTCTCTCTATTATCACTTCTATTCGTCACTATCACTTCTTCTCTCTATTATCACTTTTCTCTATTAAAAAAAACGCTGCAAAGTCCTTGTCACATGGGTTTATTATTCTACTGGACATACCTACAGAGATGTTGGCTGTTTATTTATTGTTTCTTTCATATAAAATAATTGAAATAGCTATCTCCGGTGGTTTCCACCAATTTTGGCCCCCAAAACACGAATAAGGTACCTACGCTTTTTTTTTTTTTAAATGAATTATCTCTGATTATTGATAGTACCATTTTATCGTCTTGATCCACCTGTTGACACTTTTTCCAGTGTTATTCTACAAATTGATGGTGATTTCAGACGATTTCCCAGGTTTTTGACTCATAAAAAATCGATTTCGGGAGCTGAACATCTGGTAGAACCTCAATTTTCTATTCTTTGGTCAAAATCGAGTTCATATTCGGTCATCTCGTCCCCAAAAACATGAAACACGATACCTTAAAAGCTCATGTTACCAACATGTTGCTAAAACGCAAAAAGTACCTATTTTTACACACATTTTCACTCATAACACCCCTGGGTATATTCCGATCGGGCTGAAAAGTTTCGGGACACAACTAGAGCCCAAATGGAGCATGTGTGCGAAAGAACGATTTTTTTAGACCGAAAATGAAGCCTGTACACGTGATACGGCGGACGGACATTGCATTTTTGGAATCTACGCACCTTGAAACGGAAAAGAAAAAATGTTGAGGGGGTGTTATAAAAATTTTTTGCTGAGCGAATACATAGGTGTATTATTCACAGAATAATAAACCAAAAGAACATACAAATAGGTCGAATTGAGAACCTCCTCCTTTTTCTGAAGTCGTTTAAAAACTGCTGGATCAGCTGACAGCGTTCCACAGTATAGTAAGTAAATTCTAATTTGGGCAGTTGTAATGAGAACAACCAAAAACCTTGAGATGTTGCAGGGTTCAAGCTGAACTCATTCCCGAAGTTTTATCCAAATCGGATAAACCACCTTCATCCCCCCCCGGTCAGTCTGAAATGCCTATGGTCACAGGCTTAGTACCTACTCCACAAGTTCCTATCTTGTGCCACAATCTAAACCTGATGCCTCGTACAGCCGTGATGAGCTAGCAAACCTACAGGTAGACAGAACACTCAAGATACTGGTGCCACTCTTCTAAAATGTCATAAAACAGAAAAGAAAAATGAAATTTCATTATTACAATCAAGTACAGATAGGCAGAATTACAATATTATTCATACAATAGCTACCAATTTTATTTATAACTTAAATTGCGTTTCACGAAACTTGTCATAATAATTTCGTCCGTTTCCACCATAATTAGTTCAGTGATTTAGATTGAATTCTTTTCTATTTCCCGGTACAGCAGCAATTTGCAACTGATTGATGCCAATTATTGCTGGCGCTTGATGCTATTGATTCGACAAATACGTATTAACGAATATTACATAAGAAATATGTAATAACAAGGGTAACTAGTACATTGTAAGAGCTTTCTTTGTCTTACAATCTATTTTAGGGATAGATGCATATTAGAAGTGGTGTTCTTCATGATCTACTTGACCGAAGTTATCGCTTATATTTTGTTGATGTTGATATAGGTGCTGTGTCAACATATATGTAACTGTATTTGGTACGAAACCCGGTGAATTTTCAAGAGCAAGTTCCTTTCCCGCCCGCACCCGCCTCCACGCGAAGGCGGGGCGGGTTGAAGTTGAGGGAGCAAGAATATACATTTCACGTTTGCGGTTCGAGCTCTGACCGTAATTATGTCGAGCCTTAATCGAAGAGGCATTACGAGAAACCACTAACTGGGGCCAGGCTGGTCAGTTTAGCTCTCACTTCAATCAGTTGTATTCACCACATGGTAATCATACCGTGCCAAAGGCCTTCTTCCCCTATCCTAAATTTTTTCGTTAGCCCAAATCATAGATATTTATTCCAGGTGCCTGAATAATTCAATTTCAATTCCTTATTATTCAGCAGGCGTGCGTAGGAATAGATACAAAGGAATGATGAATCCCATTCATAGATGGGTGGGTTTCATTGATGGTTCAATGGTCCACCTTGAGCCAAGTATAAAATAAACCAAAAGAACATACAAATAGGTCGAATTGAGAACCTCCTCCTTTTTCTGAAGTCGTTTAAAAACTGCTGGATCAGCTGACAGCGTTCCACAGTATAGTAAGTAAATTCTAATTTGGGCAGTTGTAATGAGAACAACCAAAAACCTTGAGATGTTGCAGGGTTCAAGCTGAACTCATTCCCGAAGTTTTATCCAAATCGGATAAACCACCTTCATCCCCCCCCGGTCAGTCTGAAATGCCTATGGTCACAGGCTTAGTACCTACTCCACAAGTTCCTATCTTGTGCCACAATCTAAACCTGATGCCTCGTACAGCCGTGATGAGCTAGCAAACCTACAGGTAGACAGAACACTCAAGATACTGGTGCCACTCTTCTAAAATGTCATAAAACAGAAAAGAAAAATGAAATTTCATTATTACAATCAAGTACAGATAGGCAGAATTACAATATTATTCATACAATAGCTACCAATTTTATTTATAACTTAAATTGCGTTTCACGAAACTTGTCATAATAATTTCGTCCGTTTCCACCATAATTAGTTCAGTGATTTAGATTGAATTCTTTTCTATTTCCCGGTACAGCAGCAATTTGCAACTGATTGATGCCAATTATTGCTGGCGCTTGATGCTATTGATTCGACAAATACGTATTAACGAATATTACATAAGAAATATGTAATAACAAGGGTAACTAGTACATTGTAAGAGCTTTCTTTGTCTTACAATCTATTTTAGGGATAGATGCATATTAGAAGTGGTGTTCTTCATGATCTACTTGACCGAAGTTATCGCTTATATTTTGTTGATGTTGATATAGGTGCTGTGTCAACATATATGTAACTGTATTTGGTACGAAACCCGGTGAATTTTCAAGAGCAAGTTCCTTTCCCGCCCGCACCCGCCTCCACGCGAAGGCGGGGCGGGTTGAAGTTGAGGGAGCAAGAATATACATTTCACGTTTGCGGTTCGAGCTCTGACCGTAATTATGTCGAGCCTTAATCGAAGAGGCATTACGAGAAACCACTAACTGGGGCCAGGCTGGTCAGTTTAGCTCTCACTTCAATCAGTTGTATTCACCACATGGTAATCATACCGTGCCAAAGGCCTTCTTCCCCTATCCTAAATTTTTTCGTTAGCCCAAATCATAGATATTTATTCCAGGTGCCTGAATAATTCAATTTCAATTCCTTATTATTCAGCAGGCGTGCGTAGGAATAGATACAAAGGAATGATGAATCCCATTCATAGATGGGTGGGTTTCATTGATGGTTCAATGGTCCACCTTGAGCCAAGTATGGCCTACACAATGGGCTGAATCCAAAAAACCCCAGGGCAAACCTGAAGATGTATTATGTATTATTTTAGTATGTATTTTTAGTATGTACTATTTTTCGTATTAGTAAAATTTTGCTTATTGAAACTACCTGCTCTACTGCTACGAAACCAAAATTTTATGGATTTTAGAGAAAAAAAAACTATACCACGTTAAACAGAACTGACGACAGGGGGGTCCACCCTGTCTCACCCCACGACGGCACCGTATCATCAGACGCCCATGTGCAGCCCACCAGCATCGCTGACCATCCTGTCCCTCTCACTTTTCCACGTCGGTTAACAACATTCCACCCGCACTAGTCGACCTTATTTCCCCCTCTGTGGTTGGGTACCAGATTCTAGACAGATCACCGTCGACAGGGCTACTAACTTCCTCACCAAATCGGGAAGACGGCTCCTAAAATCGTTCCTCCCACTATACTCTGGTCCTGTGGTCTGGCCGCACTATTGCCGCTCATGGTGCCGTTCTGTCGATTATAAATCTCTGACAGCCGCCTTCTGTCCATGCCCGAAAGGGAGTCCAGATCAGGCTCGACCCTCCTCATCCTACGGTTCACCTGGGTCCTCCCTTCCCCTTCCTAATCAAATGATGCACCATCGACGCAGCATCCCACCCTCAATTGCTAGGTATGTAACCGCCTCCATCAGGTGGTCCACGCTCTCCTATACATGAAAAGCACACTTCCGTGCTGCAACAATTTCATCCGCTTGGATGACTCCAGTTCCAAGATGACACTTCACCTTGTCGTCCGGCCTTCTCCTCCAAAACTATTCTTCTTGCTACCTAGCCGAACAGTTCCTCTTAAAGTCTTTTTCTACAACCTCTCTAAGTAATGGTTCTGCCTCCATTGCGCCCTGACGAGCCGTGCATCATTATTCCCCTCCCCGTTCACCTTGAGAGGCCAGTAATATGGTCCGGGGTCCCTTCTGACAAATTTCTGCCTCGAGCTCCGCACCATCTGTATCTTATTCGAGTAAGAATGGGTATCTGGAACATCCTGTTCGAGCTATACTACTGGATGGACTACTGAGGGAACCTAAAACGGTCGAGTACCCTGGGTTTTCCCCAGGAGCGGTCTCACAACTGAGGGCAAAATCAATTCACGGGCAGGTGCATTGTACTACACATAAAACCTGCTTTTTGATAGTAATGGAACACAATTTATTCATTCACTCTTCCACGTTGGTATCTTAATACTACATATAATTGAGTAATGACAGGTTCATACTTTCACGGTTGGACGGATTTTATTAGTGCAGTTTTTTGCAAAATGACTGGAACTGCACGGGGAAGGTTTATGGCTATTCGCTTCACTCCTGAATGGGGAATTTTCGCCAAAAAATTTTCTTGGGAAAAAAATATTCAGAACTCTTGAAAAAACTGTTTTGAAACCAGTTTCTACTGACATCTGGTTGGCTATCTGCCCCAAGAAGGCGGAGAAAAGCTTTGGAGGCAAAGGTTCTCAATGCTGTCAATAACCCAACATTAGAAATGGCAAACCTTCTTGGCAACTTCAAGAACCGTTGCTGTGACTTTTCGTGAACCTCCCCGTGGGCTGATTTTGAAGACAGGCTTTTAAAATGTATTATTTACAAATTTGCGGTTCCATCCATCCATCTATTGCAGTTCGGTACATCGTATAAAGTGATGCACTAGCGCTCCAAGCGCGATTCGAGTTGAGCTAATCGACGATTCACCTGATACGCATTTCTAGCGGGAACTCAGAAATTCAAATTTCCCACGTTTTCTGCCTAAACTTCTGACATAAACACCTCTTTATGTAGTAAATAAGTGTTAATTTCCGTTACTGAACAGAATTTGGCCAAAAAAGGGATTTTGTAACCCACGAAAATTGCCCATTCCTCCTTATCCGTCAAAATGGCCATCCCTAGCGACGCCTGGGTTAGTCTATTTATGTTGTAAAGTGTTTACTTTGTTAGCAAGCTGTTAATATTGTTAGCAACGTTCAGAATTTTATTTTGCGGTTGAGCTTTGTAAACTGAAGGTTGTCACCACTATTATTTTAATTTTGCTTGCTTTCTCCGCCTGGAGGGCGGGTCAGTTTGCTAGTCATCTATATCAGGTTGTAGGATTTCTCGTGGTATTAGACAGACCATACTGACCATCGGTGTTTCCATTTCGAGTTCTGTCAGAAAATCCTACCATTTTAAACTGTATAAAATGAGCATACTCACAGACCTCTTATTTCAATGTCAAATAAGTTTCATTCAATGTTCATAAGCAGGAAGCACTCAGGATATTACTTAGAATGATATTATCATAATATGTAGTTAGAACTATACATATAGTTAGATATCATAATATATGTTGTGATTCCTTCAACATGTTCTTGGCTTTATTCGTGATAGGGGTGTAAGAATGAGAAAGTCTTGAATTTCGTATGAATAAAGCTTAGGAATGTAATAATCAACTAAAATATAACTAAAAAGAATAACAGATAATTTTAAATTGGACATCTCTGAAAAAACTACTTGGCACTGTAATGAAACGAATAGACACAAAAATAGGGAAATGACCTTAACTAGGACCTAGGACTACGTACATACACAATGTTTATAATATACCTAATACTTAATTTAAAACATGACGGTATAAGCATAAAAGAAGGGTAGAGGTTTTTGCCCGGACTTTTCTCAGAGTTCCCCCCCAAGTATGAAATTCCATTGTCCGATACAGCTACAAGTAAAGAAGAGCAGAAAACAAGGACGACAGAGTTTGTGATATCAAACACTAATAAAAATGACGCTAAAAATCATGTAAGAGGATACGGAAATGTACGGCTTATGATCTTGCCCTCACTTTTTCGGCCGCCTTCGGGTTTTCCCAAGCTCAGGCGGCTCGAAAACAGACTCGTTCAGGTAGCGGCAGAAGTCCATCCTACCTAGCCTACCCAGCCCAAAACCTACTCAGCCGCAAAAAAGATTGATATCCGTTTTGCCCGCCGAAGTAGCACGCTCGCTGTTTCGCACCTCGATGCTGGGTGTGCATATATAGAAAGCTTTAAATGTATTTCATCGCTCTTTGGCGGGGAGCGTTCAAACCGCTGGCTTGTGGGGAAGGAACAGGTTCCCATACTCATATTCAACAGAAGGGGAAGGAAAAGGTTTCTGCAGGCACATCCAAGAGCCAGGTGCGAAGCACCGAGCATGCTACTTCGGCAGGCAAAATGGATATCAATCCTTTTTGCGGCTGAGGTGTTTAGGGGGAGGGCGGAGGATATCAGGTCTTTTTGCACCGATGAAGTAAATATTTTTTCCCAGTAGGTACCTAAATATTTTCTCAGTAGGTCTCTACTTACTAAGTACCCCCCCCCCCCCCCCCCCACACACCTACACAGTACCTACTTACTTTTTGGCGGGTAAATTTTACAACAGGGTTGTTCGAAGGAGAGGGGGGGGGGGTTATCACATCTTTTTGCAGTTATCACATCTTTTTGCATTGACTGGTGAATTTAACAGTTTTTCCCAGTACCTACCTTTAAAACAAATTTTCAGTACCTACCTATCTACTTACCTAAAATGTTTAAAAGGGGGGGGGGGGGTTCAATTCTGCCTGGTGTGTGCAAAAAAAAGTCATCTTCTTAGAGTTTTTCAATACTGGCTGGTGTGTGCAAAAAAAAGGCATCTCCTTGCAGTTTTTCAATCCTGGCTGGTGTGTGCAAAAAAAAGGCATCTCCTTGGAGCATAACGAATGTGTGCGCAATATTCCAGCTCGATCCGTTATGTGACATAATGGGGTTATGTCTGTGAGGCTGTAGCCCTGTCAAAGAACAAGAAGAAGTAGAAAAACTTGAAAAACAGCGGTTTTTAAACTTCCATAACCCCGGCACCTGATGGTCCCGAGAGATGAAATTTGGTACAAGTCCTCAGGGGCTCCTCGAGAATGGGTTTCCCAGGTTCGATAAGTCGAACCTGGGACTGGGACCCCCAGGGGGCCGAGTTACGGTGTGGTTTTTACCACCCCGTAACTATGGTTTGTGAACATGCACGTCGCCTCGAACCACCTGAGGGGAGCTAGTGACTTTCTAGAACATCATGTTTGATCTTGATAACCAACCTCCTGGAGCTTCCCAAACCACTCTACCAACCCTAGGCTAGTCCCCAACTACTCCGTCCGCCCTGCTCCTCACTCCCCCTATCTAATCCTGGTTAGCTTCCAACTTCTCACAATAAGTACTTCTGGGGTTCAGGGCGGGATGTAGAAGCTGTTTTTAATGATTTTGAACTATTTTCAAAACTCATCAGCGTCCACCCTTAAAATCCCCTGGTAAGTACAGCCCCCCCCCCCCACCATAAACTAATCTTATTGCAGAATACCATAAATCACAACCTATCCATTACTGAAAGTACATGCTCTAAAGATAGGTATGTGCGAACGTACACCATCATGTCTAGACATGGGCTTGTCCTTTCCATTTTGAACATGCACAAACATCACTGGACTACCTACTGTACTGTGCATGTGCTGAAATCACTGACCACACACCCATCCACAAAGAACCTTTCTACATATCTGCCCTATCTTTATTTTATATCTACCAATTTCTCCTCCTCCTCTCAGATGTATTCATTCCCCTTATGTAAACTAGATATACCTTATGCCACCTTCATTTTACTTCATACCTTATCATCTTTCTTTATTCCTTAATAACCTATTTTATTACGGAAATAGGATAAATAAAGATTAAAAATGGTTCGATATCTTGATGTTGACTGATTCGTCAGTAAGTATAAGTTTTCTTCTTTTTGGTGGTTACTACTCCCCCCCCCCCCCCCCCCATTATTTCCATAATACCTATTTCCATAATATGGCTCACTACTTTTTCCCCCTAATTATTTCCGTAATACCTAATATATGGCTCAACTTCAAGTGTCTGTAAGACGAGACTTCACTACTTGAGGCGATTTGTCGTATCGTACCCCTATGAGCCATCAAATCCAGGGTCGCTATCCTCAACTTTCTGGAAAGGCCAGCTCGTCAGGGTAATAATTATAATGCTACGAGGTCCTTGATCCTTCTCTCCTTCGTCCTCCTGCTGAAGGGCGAAAAATTCGTTGAACGAGGACGTCCTAGTTGTAAACTACTTTTACTACATGATGGTTTTGTGTTTGGTGTTGGTCCCGAAAAAACGATCACTTGCAGCCATCCATTATGTCACTATGAATTTCTACGAGTAATTATTTCCGTAATACCTAATATATGGCTCAACTTCAAGTGTCTATAAGACGAGACCTCACTACTCGTGTGCTACGCGTTCCCTTTGCGGGCCAAGTTAAGGAATGTAAAAATCTAATATGTGCCTTAGGGGGGAAAAGGAGAAAAACCAGAATAATATGGTTTTCAATGAGGTCTAGAGAAAAAATTCCGACCCCGTATTCGCTTTGGAATTCTTTGGAAACATAGTTGAATATAAAAATTAAAAAAATGGCGGAGGTAATATCAATATTTGGAACACTGACCACCAGAAAGAACACCGACATTTTCACAGGCAGCAGTGGAGGCTACCGGGCTCCACAACTAAACAAAACTTACGTTATAGAAGGTATTTGCACTGATTTTCTCGCCCTTGGGACATGTTGATACATGATGCCAGTCCTTTCAGTGAGTAAACCAGACGAATTCAACCTCCATTCCATGTCTATAAAGTATTCAAGAATCGAATGCAATCGGAGTTTTTCGTCTAGATTTTGGACCCAAAATCCTTTGCCACGCTAAATCAGTGTTCTGAACCAATATGCGGCGGGTGGAGTTGTTAATGCCCCTAGGGGATGGGTCCCAGGATCAAAACTGATGTATAGAAAGTCTTTCCTCAGCTGGTTCGAGGCAACGAACATGTTCAAACAGAATGTTCCAGGATCCTCATTCTTACGCTACCACCCTTTTTCTACTAGTTCTCGTTCTTCTTCTTTGTAAGGGCTGAAATTTTGCACACACATTTCTTACCGATGCTCCAAGGAGTGCCTCTTGTGCACTTTGCAGTTTCTAGCAGCCGGTTAGGCAGGGTTTTATGAGCTTGGCACACTTTTTCATCCCTGAAGATGTGGTGGGAATCTGAAGCCAATTGGTTCAGTAGAAACAGAGTTACAAATGTTTGAAACCGCTGCAAACGATGATGAAATAACCCAATTTGTTTCGTGGTTTTTTCAAGTTCGATGCGCTGTAAGTTTCGCGTAGGTACTACACTTTTCTGCAGCGCTTTTCAAAACACATCGAAAAAATTCAAAAAATTGAATATGTTAAACGATTTTGTTAAAATGTAAAAAACCTGTTAAAACTTTTTCGAAGAAAACAAAACGAAACAAAAAATTTTTACTGGGAATTTTTTTTAATCAAAGAAAACAGGATGAAAAGTTTTTACCTACAAGGAAAAATGTTTACTGGGAAAACATTTTTACTTTTAATTGAATAGGCAGTTCTTTTAATTGAACTTCATTGGTTTAATGGTATCAGGTATAACCACAAACTATCAATGCAAGGAGCTTCCCGCCAAACAGCATCGAAATACATTTCAAGCTTTCTATATTGCATACCCGTGAGGCGCGAAGCACCGAGCATGTTACTTTGGCGGGTAAAATGAATATCAATCCTTTTTGCAGCTGAGGAGGTTTTCTGGGTGGACAAATGTTTATACAACATGGTTATTTTCCCGGCAGAACCCGTATAAATTAATGCATTTCGACCCCCCCCCCCCCCCCCCCTAATAATAGTGGATCCTCTCAATAGTGGACAGGGACAGTCGAAACCGATCCCCACAGGCATTTATCACCTACCAATAGTGGACAGGCGGATCATGACGTAAACGAATCGCCTCCAGTGAGCATCAGCTCTACTGAAAGCACTGCGTTGTGCTGATGCAATAAAGCGCTTCTGCTCGCAATCAGATGCTGTTCTGAGACTGGGATCTAGAACAACATTGAAAACCAAAAAGAAAAGAAAAGCCAAACAAACAATAATTTCATTTTTTTTCTTTCTTTTTTTGGCGGGGGGGGGGGGGGGGGTCGAATTATGCAATAACTCATCTACCATTCAAACGTTCAGTCAGCACCTATGTCAGTTTTCTATACCTACACAAATAATTTTGTAATTTACACGAAATAAAGTTTTCAGTTCACAATACATATTATGTAGATGTTTTTCCTCGATCCCTCTCATTAATGGACACCTCTCAATAGTGTGCGAATTTCTCGGTCCCCACACTGTCCACTACTGGGAGTTTCACTGTATATACAGGTATAGTTTCCTTTCTTTTAGCGAATTTTCGAAGAAAAGGAAGCTATTGTTCTCAGTCCAAAATTTTTAAAACTCGAATTTCCGAAAGATTTTTATACCAAAATCCGTTTCAGACCATCCTGAATTCCCTGCCGAAAGACACCAAAAATTATGTGTATATATATATATATATATATATATATATATATATATATATATATATATATATATATATATATATATATTTATATATGTATGTGTCATTCCAGACGATAACTCTCGAAAGAATTGAGATAAAAAGTTCAAATTTGCACGAAAAATCTGTCTTGGCAATCGACAGGCTAAGTTCGAAGATGGGCAGAATCGGGTCACCCTAAGGGGGAGTTTTGGGGTGTTTTAGGGGGGGGGAAATTACCCATAAATTCCCAAAATGAAAAAGTCTGACAAGTGACACCTCATTTTAAAGGTTTTTGTACGCTGAACACGATGGTGAAATCAGAATTGCGATATCTCATTCCATTCTCAAACTGGAGCACTTTGAAGATGAAGGAACGTGGTTATTTCTTGAGATGTTCTTCCTGGTTCGTCTGCTCTAATCTGATAACGGAATGGGATATCGCAATTCTGACTTCACCATCGTGTTCAGCGTTGGAAAATCTACAAACCGAGGTGTTACTCGGCAAAAAATGGAACAAAAAATTTGTTACGTACCCAATACACTCTTCTGGTATTCAAAACATTTTTGATTTCCCCCTCCCCCTCCTACCACCCCAAATTTTACTTTGAGTAAAACTACTCCTGTTTTAATTTTGTATGGTATCAAGTTGGGAAAACATTGGCCGAAAATGAATTTTCAGAAAATTTTAGGCGGAGGAGGAAGATGCCGAAAACTTCGAAAATTCGCTCTTATAGCCATGCTGCATGACTGTGATTTTTTTGTTTTATTTGAAAGCAGACAATGAGATGAGACATTTGGATGAGACATATGCAGTACATTTTTAATTGCATGCGGAAGTTTTGGTGAGGTCATAGCCGCCTTTCTATGGATACAGTTTGTTTCATTTGATCCAAGACGTTGACACGAGCTGTGACATCGCTTCTGCCCGAAAGTCGATCTGTATGCCTGCCTGCTATACTTTAGCATGAAGAAGTAGCGCCGATGACGTAATCTTGGAAACTAAACAAATATTCCGGCAAACTGATTCGATTTTTCTCATCAACAAACAACACAAAAGGCAAACATGGAAAAAATGAACAATTCCAGAACTGGGTATTCCCCATTGGTTAGAAGTGCAGGGAATAGCTAGGACCCCCCCCCCCCCCCCCCCACCACAATGCCGTGTGATTGACAGCACTTCCGACTGGTTTTGAAAATCCCTCGTCAGCTCCAATAAAGTCGAAACCAATAATTGTTCAAATCACAAAACTTGCCAATGAGCTTGAGCTTGGCAACCGAACAACGAGCTACACCAAAATTATCAGTCCTTAGCTTCAAGCAAGAAGTAAGAATGGACGGAGAGGGAGATCTACTTGGGGCCTATTCACTAAGCAGAAGAGACATCTCTTCGACCCACTCTTTTGGCAAGAGATTTTTATATGATCCATGACAGCGTTATTCAGTAACTTCTAAAAGAGATAGTTGGCGGTCATCTTGGCATTTTCGATCTCTTTCAGTCGAAATAGATAGATTTCTCGTGTTTGATAGTGATATATCGTGTATCATCCTTCGTTCATCCGCTACTATATCGGTAATTTTCATGTGTGTTTGTTCATATCTTAAAGGTAAGTCGAGTGATCATTAAAAACATATATGTATTATCGATTCATGAGTAAAAAGGTCCAAGTACGGGTTGAGGTAGGCCACGGGAGCTATTTAGTAAAATAGACGAACCCGGACATTATAAGAGACTGTCTGCCGAGGGAGACTATCTCTCCCGCGAGATTTTCAAAATGAAACGAGATTATCTATATCTTTTCACTATCTCGATATCAAGTAGTATCTTCACTACCTACTTGAAGCAGTTGTTGTTAGCTTTTTCTCGTTTTATGCCATTTGAATGAGATAAAGTTCCACAGTTTTACGAGATTCTGTCTGTTTTTGGCACATGAGCGCTACACGAATCCACCGCCGAAAGGAACCGTAAATTTTCTTTTTCTAATCAATTTACAGCCAGACAGAACTATGAGTAACACAGACATCGAGGCGTTTACAACGATCAGAAAAAGATCGTTGCACCAGTTACATATTACCCAGTTGCACAGACTCCTAGTTGAACGTCTACACTGCCCACTGACCCGTTCAGACCACTTTCGAACCCGCCCAGCCACTATGCCCCCCCCCCCCCCCCCCCCACCACTAATCCACCGTGGACAGACCCTTTCTCCTCTTTTTCTTCTGTTATGTATGGCGTACGCACTGATATTTACAAAGCAGTTTTTCTTGTGGCAGAAGCTTTGGTGTCTTCTTCGAAAATCTGCTGTAATTGTGAATATACCTACCAGCTAAATAGTATATTATGGACTTTATTCACGATGTTCAGCAGTACGAGCAATTTGGCAAACTTTTTCTCCAAGCGGCTTTGACCAAATACATAAATCCAATGTTACAGGTATTAGGATTCAGGTACTCGTGCTGGGCGCATTGCACACATACAGAACTTGAATTCTATGCATGTTTTGACTGAGGCGATGTACTGATGGGTTTGCTCTGTAGGTAAGCGGAACTTAAAATGTTACACGTATTTATTCCGGTAAAGGCAGACCTATTCCAGACGAATCATTTGTGTGGGAGCCGGTTGACAGGTCCGCAGGCGAGCTCCCACCTTCCGACAAAACCGGCCGCATCCACGAGAGTGGAAAAAAACCGTCCCAGACAAAGAAACCCACGAGTGAGGAGAAGGACAATGAAAGCGGCTGTGGCTCACTCCTCGCTTTACAACAAACACTGACCGATTTCATGCAATGTTGGCCAGCCGAATGTTCGAACTACTAATCAACGACTTTTATTTGCATGGGTGACCTCTACGAGACTGGAGTGACCACAACGATACAAAAAAGCAAACCTCTGTTGCCTGCTGTACAATCACGTTGGTCAACTAAAAATCGGCTGAAAAATTGTAGAGTTCGTTGTTTTTAGAAAGTTACTTTTCTCGTGCTGATTCCTTGTTATTTTAACATGATTACTTGGTATTTTCCGACCATTCTTCTCTTTCCGATTTTGGTTTATTATTCTGTGAATAATACACCTACGTATTCGCACAGCAAACAATTTTTGGAACACCCCCTCAAAACTTTTTCTTTTACGTTTCAAGGTGCGTGGATTCCAAAAATGTCCGTCCGCCGTACTCAGTATCATCCATATCTGCCTTTATTTTCGGTCTGAAAAATTCTTTCTTCCGCACGCAGGCTCCATTTGGGCCCTAGTTGTGCCCCCAAACTTTGTCCGATCGGAGTATACCCAAGAGTGTTATGGATGAAAAATGGGTATAAAAATAGGGTTTTTAGGGATTTTTTTAACATGAGCTTGTGAGCCTTTTTTTAGGACGTTTTTTTCGTGTTTTTTAGGATGAGGATACCGAATATGAAGTCGATTTTGAACAAAGAGTGAAAAATTGAGTTTCTAACGAAGTTTCAGCCTTAAATTTACGTTAAATCTAAAACCGTCTTCATACCCTTTTGGGAACACATTTGGGTCCTAGTTGTGCTTAGAAGCTCGGCAGCCGGATCGAAATACACGCAAGGGGGTTATGGGGGAAAATGGGTGTAAAAATAGTGTTTTTCGAGGTTTTTTTGAGGTTTTAGTGAAAATGAGCTTGTGAGGTATTGTTTTCCATGTTTTTTTTTAGGGTGAGAAGACCGAATATGAAGTTGATTTCGACCAAGAGTGACAAATTGTAACAAGGTTAACGAAGACTCAGCTCCCAAAATTCATATTTTATGAGTCAAAAACCTGGAAAATTGTCTGAAATCGCCATAAATTTTTATAATGACACTAGAAGTAGTATTAGCAGGTGAATCAGGACAACTGAATGGCACTATCAATGATCAAAGATAATTCGTTTTAAAAAAAAGAAAGAAAAAAACTCGCCAGGAAGGAATGTGTTTCGAGGGGAAGTCGATTCGACCCAGTAATTACGTAGTAAGTTTATTATATTACAATGAAGTCACACTCACCTCTAAAGTAATCGTCCTTACAATAATGTGCTAGGTGTGCAAATCTGTTATCCATGACGGAAAAGTGATTCACGACTTCAGTTGTCCGAATGTTTTCATTCGATGTTTTAAAAATTTGTCACCTTCCTTCAAAGTTTTTCGCTCATTTAATATGTATGTATTTATTCGCGCTAACAACATTTCCCCCGTTTGCTGAGATATCCACTACCGATTACGAGATCCATTACCAACCCATTACCGATCACAAAGACACTGTTCACGAAGACTAACGCACGGAAACCGGAGAACAGCTCTTAAAGCATCGCACCATCGAGATAACTAGATTCTTGATATTTAGGTGCTTATTTACTTTACTTCTGTTTGGCACGTAACGGACGCGACCCCATGGGTCGAAACGAGTTCTCAGAGAACTTGCGTTTCGACCCGCCCCTGGTTGAAACTTAACATCCATGGTTTTAAAAACATCGATGTTTTGGTTCCGATGTTTTGTTACCATCGATGGTTGCTTTGTCGATGTTTAAAAACATCGGTACACCGATGTTTCAATTTTTTTTCTTGTTCATCCCTAGCAACAAGACATTCAATTTATAACAGATGAAATAGAACACATAGAAAATGATGGATTAGCCCCTTATCTTTCTCGTACATACGAAATAAATAAAGGCATTTTGTTCACAAAATTCCAACACAAAAAAAAGGAAACAAAAGAGCTTCCACTACACCCAAAATGTATAGATGTATAGTGATCAACGCAACCCAAGATGCGGTCCTTCATTTGGAACTCAAGAAAACTATGAATAAGATCTTAAGATTCCTTTTGGTTCCCAAATATGCATAAATTCATTAGAAAATACCTAGAAAACTATGTAACTTGTAAACTAGCGAAAAGTCCATCAGGTAAACAACAAATGAATCTTTATCCAACACCTAAAGATGATGTTCCATTTTCTACTTTCCATGTACAATGTGCTCCTCCCTGCTGCAAGCAGGCAGAGAGGCCCTCCTGAGAGGTGACTGTACAATCAGTCGATGTCCTTGGATATATGCCCAAGTTCCTGTTACACCTACAGGTGGAGGCGAGTGTTCCAGCTCACTCCACCAACTTAGCAGGTTGGTTCCCGAGTTCTTGGTATCCCACGAAACTCACATGCCGGAGCCTACCCAATGGACCATCGCAGTCCATGAGGAGGGCGCCTCCCCACCACATCCAGATCAGTTCAGGTGCTGAGGTAACAACCTCGACCACCACGAATCCTGTGGTGCTCCATGTACACATAACTGGGCGTTTGAGTCCATCAGTTGGACCACCTGACTATTTTACAGTTCTGGTTTTTAGTTTAAAAAATATGCAGTTTTACGCCATATTAAGAATTTAACGGCGATATCCGCCATTAACGCACTAGCCGAACCGATCCAATATTTGGGCCTCCTTCAAGACTGATTTTCGATCAAGGCACTTCGTTTACATCAGGTCAATTTCTAGAATTCTGTGACCAGAACGGCATACGGACGCTCTCGATTGCGACTGGTGCAGCCAGAGCCAACGCGCAAGTTGAACAGCTCATGTCGTCGATCACCAACTTAATTACTGCAGACCATAGTATTAAGAAACAAACAGTTAGGCAGTTAGCGCCCGGAATACAGCTGATTTTAAATTCCACCACACACCGAACCACTACAATGACACCTCTCTAACTGCTAATAGTTTACCCGTTTACCAGAAGCAATAGTATCAGCTAATGATGTTTCACCATCTCCGCGGTCGAATTTGTCAGAAATTCGCGCACAGGCGAAATTAAATATAGACAAAGCCGCGCATTACGAAATTGAACGTTTTGTCGGAAAGAAAGCGAAAGTTGTTCCACTTGAACTAGGGGATTTATGTGTTAGATTGGTAGAAGCTCGCTCACGCGATAAAACCGCGCAAAATTCGAAGATTACATGGGGATAGATATCTATCGGAAAATTTAACTACAGAACGTGGAGTGCTCTCATGAAAGGGTAAGAAATATCACTCAAGAAACCGACCTGCTACCCCAGTTACTTGACGAAAGCGAAGATTCGCAGCCAGAACCCAAATAAATCAATACGTTTCAATCAAAATAATACCTTTTTGAGTTGTGATACGGCTGTAAAAAAAAACTGTAATTGTTCTTAATGCTAAAGCTCGTGCACTTGAGGAATCAGGCATTTCGGCTTTGTTTAATGTTGGTGTACATTAACATTGATCCTTTGCCACGAAGGAGGGTCACGTGTATTATGAAACCATGCTTCTTCTGCTTGGGAAACCTTGATGGAGGACTTGGGTAATTACGTGATATCCTGTTGACAACGGCCATTCCTTTTTCGATCTACGGTAACATCATTCGAATTACGCCTCATTGGACACTAGGTTCAGTCGGGGTAGATTCTCATGTGAAGCCAATTTTTATGCCTTCGGGCTGGCCTAAAATTAGGCACTATGAAATTTTACCTACCTGGGGAATGCTCATCGCCCCAAGAAGGTATTTTTGTGTGTGAAGTCGCCAAAGCGTCGCATAAGCGGTGTACAGTCCTCATTAAGGGCAGACGCGCACTAGACCGACCACGACCACGACCACGACAAAAAAACCCGACTGGTCGGGTCGTATAGCCATGCCGCTGAGCCCGACCACGACCACGACCACGACAACGAATGCCAAGCTAATAGCTAATTCAGTACACAAGATGGACGTTGAAGAGTTAGCTGTCGTTGTACATTTGTACCGTAGGTACGTTAGGCGAAGGAGAAAGCGGTACTCTCTTTAACGGCCATAATAAAACCCTCAGTATCAAAATTCAACTGTGACATTATGCTAATAAAAACTACACGCAAAGACAGGTGTACACAGTTCGCTCGACCACTCAGTACTGGTCGGGTCGGGGGTGTTGTCGGTGGCAGTGCGCGACGCGCCATTCTAACCTATCTTATTTTCGGCTGCAGTCGTGTCGTGTTCGGGCCCGACCAAACTCCCGAGACTCTGGTCGTCCGACCAGGGTCCGACCGCTGCGTCGCAAGTCGGCTAGTGCGCGCGGTTCCACTTGCTTCCATTATAAAACTGGCCGCATACGACTGGTCGTGGTCGTGGTCGTGGTCGTGATCGGTCTAGTGCGCGTCTGCCCTAGGTCGCATCCACATACGCGTAGTCGGAAAGAAGTCGCATACGGAAAGTCGACAACCCCCGTTTGGTTGCAAGGTAGCACGTAGCAGTGAAGAGAAGTACATATTCTGAGTGACACTTGCCAAGTACTATGTCTGCGGCAAACTACTCGCCGACCTGCGTACAGTCCTCACATACGTAAGATTGAATGGAACATGCTCAAGCTAACATGACTTGGCATGGCATCCGGAATGTGGAATAGAGAATGTATTCCGGGCAGGCCCACAGTGGGGTGACATGGCCAATATAGGTGGGAAAAAAATTATTTTCTCAATGGTTCGTCATTATGGAACTCCACGGTAAGTAAATTGAATTAACATAAAAAAAATCGCTCAGTCACAGCAATGTCATTAATTAAAAATACCAACAACTAGTGAATTTTCATATAAGGTCTGACTTTATGGACAAAAAGTTACAGAGTACCACAAAGTACCATTCCGGTTTTTCAAAATTAGATAGGGGTTTTGCTCCTATTTTTTAATGTATTTGGGTTTTTTCGGCATATGCGTTTTTAATTTTATTTTAGTGAAAGAATGCAGTTTTTCTAGACGCGTTTTATTTTCCAACTTAAGAGAAGTTTATTTTATTGAGACTAAAATTAATTATTATAAATCATAAATATCTGATAAAATAAATACGTATAAAGCCATGTAGTTGTAATACCAATACCTCCGGAATTATTCTACTTAAGAAATCCTTGAAGTCCTAATTGTTCGTAATTATGCAAACACACCAAAATCGAGTGAAAAATTTTATCTCTCCTGATTCAAATTTTTCTGCAAGCTTAAAAAACCAAATTTTAGCGAACTTTCGAAGAAAATTAAGCTATTGCAGTGGATTTAAAATTTTTGTAATGCGAATTTCTGAAAAATTTCTTCACTGCAATCCGTTTTTAACATTTTTTTTATATGTATACTAGCATGACCACTCGCTTCGCTCGCTATCCGAGATTCGCTGTACGCAGTATCGTACTTAATTCCGACGTTGCACAACTTGGGAGCCTACTGGATATTCGTGCCAAATTTGGTCGATATCCGTCGAGCCATTCAGGAGTTGACCATGGTCGACCATATTTCCGCTATGGTCAGGGAATTAAAAATGCTACTACATTCAACTTGGGAGGCTACCGGATATTGGTGCCAAATTTGGTCGATATCCGTTGAGCAATTCGGGATTCGACCATGGAGGGGCCCATGGATGCGCTATGGTCGACCGCGGGGGTAGTCCGAAGGGTCGATCGTAGATAGAATTTCACGTAGATTACGAATACGCGATAAAAAATAGGGGTTACCATTTCAATTAACGAACTTGACCATGGTCGACCATAGTTCCGCTATGGTGAGGGAATTAAAAATGCGACGTTGCACAACTTGGGAGCCTACTGGATATTCGTGCCAAATTTGGTCGATATCCGTTGAGCAATATCGGGATTCGACCATGGAGGGGCCCATGGATGCGCTATGGTCGACCGCGGGGGTAGTCCGAAGGGTCGATCGTAGATAGAATTTCACGTAGATTACGAATACGCGATAAAAAATAGGGGTTACCATTTCAATTAACGAACTTGACCATGGTCGACCATAGTTCCGCTATGGTGAGGGAATTAAAAATGCGACGTTGCACAACTTGGGAGCCTACCGGATATTCGTGCCAAATTTGGTCGATATCCGTCGAGCCGTTTGGCCGTGCATAGAAAGACAGACACACAGACAGACAGACAGAGATCCGTTTTTATAATATAGTAGGGATATACGAGTATACCTATGGGGATATAGGTACCTGTCATAGGCATATGATACCTGTCATTTCATTACAGATGATAACTCAACCTGGCAAGCATCTAAAAAATCGAAAATGGCGCCAAAATGTCGGTACTGTCGACTGAAAGGCTGAGTTCGTTGACCAGAATTTTTGATCCACTCCAAGGGTTCAAATTTTGACATTTAAAGATCAAAAATGGCGAAAACGCGTTTTTGGGGGTTTTTAGTGGAAATTACTATCTTAACATATATAATTATGGTATATTCATGCTCAGCGTAAACATTCCTGTAGGGTTTTTGAATTTTTTCCACCTAGATTGGCCATTCGCCCTACTTTGCGGCCTTGGGAGTCGTTCACCCGAGTTCAGCGTCTTCAGAAAATCATTTTACAAATTTGGAACGCATATATTTTTACTTAATGAATATTTCACATAATGCCTAAAGCTTACAATATTTTACTCTTATCGTTCCAACCACAATTTTCAATATATTAACTGATGTGGAGTTGAGCCACATTACTATCTTTTCACGCAAAATTTCATGCATTTCTCGAAGAAACGTGCATTTGTATTTTTAAATAAGCATCCTTTACACAATTACAACTCAAATCAACTCGATTTCACCCCTCGACAATTGGTTAAAATTGGTTAAGATCATAACCCTATTCTTAATGCTCCGCAATTCATTCGCAATTTCGATTCATAATTTCGTAATCAGGAATTATAATTTTCGAGTCCGACAACTGGAAACCAAGTAACTTGGATATATTATCTGCTAAAGCTAAGATTCAATCCTTTTCGAGTTTGGTTATTTTCCTTCTTTCGTTTCATACACTATTTTTCCGTTCACTTGCAACCCAACGCATTGCGCGTAGTAGGTACACATGTCGCATGTTTTGAACCACAGCGGAAAACTTCAAATAGGTCAGAACGGCCGAGAAACATATTCATGATGGGGGAAACCGACAAAACCCATTTTAGGCCAGATGTGCTGCATTAGTGACTTCGTTCAATTGTCATTAAAAATAGTTACGACATACGACATTGAAAATAGTTTGGGGACATGTGGCAGAAAGTGCGTAGTCGATAGGGAACAGGTGACGCCTACCTGGTTCCTGACCCTTGTCAACAACACGAAAAGCGCATTCTTTGGAGACGTTATAAAATGGACTCTTGCACCTCTTTCATTTCATAGGCATTCCGATACTGGGTCCGCTCATCAGGTTCCATGATTTCTAATTATTGTTTGTGTTTTCAGGACAAACAGGTCCAACCGATGACCAACGGGCTCGCATTAAATCACTCAAACTTGACGTGATGTCTTTGTAAACAGTGTAAGTATATATATTTCTGATTTTTAATCATTTTGAAATGTATTTAACTTACTTAAGTGGCTCCCTAGGCTTACAGGCTTTTTACTCTCGGGCACAATCCTGTTCCTTCTTATGGATTTTTGCCGGTTTTTTCCTGTATATTCAGTTAGGATAGGGAACCGAAGAACCTTCATAGGTAATGATAGATTCGTTCCAGGCCTTTGCGGGCTGTGAAGCGTTCCAGCGAGGGTTTAAAAAAAAATAAAGCATTAATTTACATTAAGAGAAAAAGTAGTTAAATACAATAATAAGTTATATTTATAAGTATTTGATACTATAAATTATGAGCAACAGGAGTCATTGGCAGTTTCTGATTTCCAAAATTTAGAAAACTGTCCGTAGATCAGGAGTTGCCAATTAAAAAGCTTGGTTACAAAAATATTTTCATCATAATATTTATAACTTATACTAATGACAGAGATTAGGATAAGGCTTGGATATACATAAGTGAGGAAGCTTAAATTAAGGAAAAGATTTACAATGAAAGAAAGGGACGGAACGTACATTTAGTTATTAAAGCAGCTAAGTATGGATATTATGATCATTTTCCGCGTATTGTTGGCAAGGAAGTCATTCAAGCCTCTCTTAAATTTATAAAATGGTTCCATGAACAATCGACGAGCCAGGCAGCATTCTGCCTTTTCAAAGGCCATTTCTTGGGACCCGGACATATACAACTATAGCAGAGTAAAGACAAGTAATGCCATCGCAACAGGGGACATTTTGAAGATCAGTTTTAAAGTAATGGTGAAGAGTATTCGCAACAAACGCAAGTTTTGGAGGCAGGATTTTTAATCTTAAAAATAGAGGTTTCGTATGGCTAAGATAGCCTGCTCTAAAAATCAGACCATTCACATATTTAATTGACCGCTCTACTATATTAAACGATGAATGAAAGCTCCTCCCCACAAGGAAATACAATATATCAAGATGGAGTAAACTAAGGCGTGGAACATCATTTTAACGACTGCTAAAGGCAAGATTTTATTGAAGAACGAAATAAAGGAAGATTACTACGTTACTAGTATGAATAAGGAAGATTACTTCGTTACTAGTATGAATAATATGTGATCCATTTCAAAAATCTATCTATTGGGACGCCGAGGTATCTTTTATACATGGAGCTGATTGCCAAAAACACCAATCAACTCTATGTATCGATGGACAGATGCACGGCTGTCTTCAACAGGCACTGACAGAACGCGAATGATAAAGTAGCTCGGAGGAGTCTGGTCGTCCGGCTTCAGTTATGGCGTACGTAATATTAGACGTTTTCGATCTATTCACTGTCAAAGCATTACTATCAAACCAATCGAACATAACCGATACCCCATGGGTAGCAAAAGGGAATGAACACTATCACATGATAGCGATAACGACCAAAGTCAAATCGTCAGCGAAACCAATCAAGGTGCCGCCCGTATTCAATTGGAATATGTCATTTATATGTAATATAAACAGGATGGGTCCCAAGACTGATCCCTGGAGAACACCCATCGTTAAAGGTGCAATAGTACAGTGAGTTCCTTCAAAATCAACTAACAGAGATCCATTTGACAAATATAACACGAACCAGCATTCAACCTCTCCTACTAAGCCAAACTGATGGAGTTTTTTCAACAAACGTACAGGTTGAGTTCACGATCTGTTTTACCAGCCCCGAGTTCCAGCGCCCCGAGTTCTTGAACCGGTGCATGAACTTCTTGCTCCAAACGGAGGGCAGGGTTGTAGACTGAAAACTCGAAGATAACCTCAATAATGTGCATAACCTCCCCAAAAGTTTCATGTATCTAGTCTTTCACGTGAATACAATTTATTGTTTCTTGCACTTTGTTATAGTTGTTTATTAGGAAGGCTTCTAGTTCAGGTGTTCCAGCGGTTCAGTTCATAAACCAAAAAATTCATGAACTCATCCCCACCACTTCGGTCCTCGTACTGAACTAGTAGGTGTTCCATTCACGGCGCTGGAGCAAACCTAGCATTGGTCTTGTAAGGTTACTGTACATATCTTTATTAACCAAAAGTAATTTTACGTAGGGTATACTCCCTAGATCTTTTCTTTTCCATGAAAGGAACTCGTGGAAGATCAGAATGGCTGTTTCGGGAATATTCCTGAAACAAATTTCACCCCTATGGAAGAGGCGAGAACCACTGCACACTATCCCTAACATTTTGGTTTATTATTCAATACACCCATGTATTCGCTCAGCAAACAGATTTTCAACACCCCCCCCCCCCCCCCCCCCCCATCATAAATTTTTTTTTTAAACGTTTCAAGGTGCGTAAATTCCAAAAATTCAATGTCCGTTCGCCATTCGCCCTATCATCCATATCTACTTCATTTTTGGTCTAAAAAATTCGTTCTTTTGCACACAAGCTCCACTTGGGCCCTAGTTGTGTCCCGAAACTTTGCAGCCCGATCGTAATATACCCAAGGGTGTTATGGGTGTAAAAATACGGGTTTTTTGGTGTTTTAGTAATACGAGCTTGTGAGGTACCTATCGTTTTCCGTGTTTTTTAGGATGAGGATACCGAACATGAAGTCGATTTTGACCAAACAGTGGAAGTTGAGGTTCTAACTGAGTTTCAGCATTAGATTTACTTTAAATTTTGGTCTAAAATCGTCGTTCTTCCGCACACAGTTTGAGTACCCATTTGGGAAGACAATTGGGTTCTAGTTGTGCAACGAAGCTCGACAGCCCGATCGGAATACACCCAGGCGTGTTATGGGGGGAGGGGGAATGGGTGTAAAAATTGGGGTATCCGGGGTTTTAGTGAACGTGAGTTTGTTAGGTATCGTTTTCCATGTTTTTCTGGGCGAGAAGGCCGAATATGAAGTTGACTTTGGCGAACGAGTCAAGAATTGAGTCCTGTGTGGAGTTCGGCTGGTCTTCCATCAGGCGCCTCCCCAGGTGGCGGATAGGGGAATGCTCACCAGATATGTTGGGTACTGGGGAAATAAAATACCCGGGGTGGACCAAAACCAGCCAGGAGAGTCCTTAGCCTTGGCCGGCGACCATCTAAGGGTAGGAAGCCCTAACAGAAAATCTCCCTCGCCCTCCAGGTTGGAGGTTGAGCGTGGGGTTAACGCCCCCACCTCGTAAAAATTGGATATGTTATGAAACCCAAAACAAACAGAAATCACCGGACTGGATCTAACGGCTCTCGACCAAGGCATGGAAATGGACGACAGAAAACCCGTGGGCTGACTTTGCGATTTGCCACGTGGAACGTCCGCACGCAGCTGCAGACAGGGAAGATGAAGGAAGTTTCATTGCAATAATTGCTTGATAACAATTTAGACCTGATAGCCGTGCAAGAGGTGCGCTGGAAGGGGTCAGGCCGAATCGATAAGAAGGAGTACTCGTTCCTGTACAGCGGACCAGAAGACAGGACGGGCCAACGTGGTACTGGTTTTTTTATATCTAGTAAAATGAGAAAATCCCTGATGAGCTTCGAAGCAATTGACGACAGAATTTGCAAGCTCAGACTTAGAGGAAAATTTAATAATGCAACTGTCTTCTCAGTATATGCTCCGACGGAAGATGCCGATGACGAAGAGAAAGATCGTTTTTATGATCTATTATCAGCTAAAGTTGGTATAGTCCCTAAGTACGATTCTATATTTATGCTTGGCGATTTCAATGCTCGAATCGGTAAGGAGAGCTTTGTGTCGTCAGTTGCTGGTCGGTGCTCTTTGCATAATGAAACAAGCACTAATGGGTTACTACTTGCACAGTTCGCCGAGTCTGGAAGCCTTTGTATAAAGAGCACCTGTTTCCCTCACAAAAATATACATCTCGGCACCTGGAAGGTCCCAGGATCTGACGTGGTAAACCAGATTGACCATGTACTCATTGACAAACGCCATGCCTCGTCGATTCTGGATGTGAGAGCCCGGAGAGGCCCCAACTGTGACACAGATCATTTTTTAGTTCAAGCCATAGTTCGCTATCGTATAGCTAATGTGAAAACTGCTAAATACGCAGACCGGCCGAAATGGGAGGTCCGCAAACTAAAAGATCAGAAGGTGAAGAAGGAATTTCAGAGGCAGGTGGCAAATGAATTTGAGAGCCATGAGCAAAGGGCAGATTTCAAATCTGAAGACGTGGAATCGAGATGGAAAGCTGTAAAAGAAAGTTTGATACACGCAGCTAAGGAAGTGTTGGGGAAAGAAAGGTTGAAAGCAAAGAGTGTTTTGATAGTGAGTGCGAGGCGGCACTGGCAGCAAAGAATGATGCCAGAAAAAAGATGATACAAAGGGAAACAAGAAGCAGTAGGCAAGCATACAATGAACTGAGAAACAAGGCTAAGTCAATCTTTCGAAAGAAACAGAGGCAACATACGAATGGAAAGCTTGAAGAAACCGAGCTACTGGCCACTGAAAATGATAGCCGTAACTTTTACAAAAACGTCAAGTGGTTCCAGAAGGGGTTTCAACCAAGAAGTAATAGCTGTAAAGACAAGCAAGGAAGAATTCTTGAGGAGGAGACCCAAATTATGGAAAGATGGTCCGAGCACTTCAGAGAGCTGCTAAACAAGGATACACAACCAACACAACCAGGCGAATTGTTCTATGGTCCTCATATCATGGTTGAATAACCATTATTGAATGAGGTACAGAATGCCATAGCAAAGTTAAAAAACAATAAGACATCAGGGGACGATGGGGTTGTGGCGGAGTTGTTGAAGAACGGAGGTGAGCAGCTGGCAGGATCACTCCATCATCTTATTGCTCTTATTTGGGAAGTCGAACAAATGCCAGAAGATTGGGAAACAAGTCTAATTTTCCCAATTCACAAGAAAGGAGATAAGCTGAATTGCAACAATTATAGAGGAATCTCTCTGCTTGCAGTGGCATACAAGGTCCTTTCGCTGATCTTACTCAGTCGAATCAAGGATTATGCTGAAGCAGCTCTTGGAAACTACCAGTGTGGTTTTCGGCCAAACAAAGGGACTCTGGACCAAATATTCATTCTTAGACAGGCTGCCGAAAAGTTTGTAGAACATGAGATAGACCTGTACGTACTTTTTATAGACTATCAACAAGCGTTTGATGGGTTGTGTAGAAAGGGAGTGGCTGATGCCTTGAGAAGGAGTGGAACGCCTGAGAAACTTGTGAGGTTGATAGAGATGACCCTGAGAGGAAGTGTCTCGAAGGTACTGGTCGGTAATAAAACTGGGGATCCTTTTGAGATTAACTCAGGAGTCAGGCAAGGTGATTCACTGTCGGCAACATTGTTTAACTTGGCACTTCACGAGGCAGTAAAGACCGTCGATAAGAAAGGTACAATTGTGGATAAGTCCTGGCAAATCCTAGCATATGCTGATGACTTGGCCATAATGGGTCGAAGCCTTCATGCTCTGCGGGAGGCGTTCGAGATGTTGCGCGAGGCAGAAAGACGATGGGACTGTGCGTGAATGAGCGGAAGACGAAGCTCCTCAGGATCTCAGCCAATGGTGCGGAGTCCCGTACGCTGCGGGAGGTCGGTTTTGGTCCCTTCATGTTTGAGGAGGTTGATAGCTTTGTTTATCTCGGAAGCTCTATAAATAGAAGGAATCGAGTCCAGGGAGAAATCTGCTCGAGAATCATGGCAGGCAATAGAGCGTTCTTTGCCAATAAAAAATTATTCACCAGCCGGCTGCTCTCCAGAACCACCAAATTAAGATTATACAAAACCCTAGTTCGACCAGCAGTATGTTACGGCTCTGAAGCATGGACCATGCTGGCTGGAGATGAGGAACGATTGAGGGCGTTTGAAAGGAAAGTGGTCCGAAGGATTTATGGAGGGATTCATGATGGAGCTGGATGGCGAGTGAGGAAAAACAGAGAAATCGAAAGAGATATTACAGCACGAAGATATAGTACGCTTCATCAAGGCAGGAAGGATACGGTGGTTGGGCCATGTTGAAAGAATGCCAGCAGAGGAAGGCCCAAAGAGAATGATGAGAGCCAGACTGGCCACAAGAAGGAGGAGAGGCCGACCTAGGAACCGATGGACAGATGAGGTTCTTCAGGATATGAGAGTCATTGGGCTCAGAAGAAACCAGGCTGAGGACAGAACCCGGTGGAAGAAGGGAGTTTGGGAAGTCAAGGGCCACCCCGGCCTGTAGTGCTCTTCAGTTAGTTAGTTAGTTAGTCAAGAATTGAGTTTGTAAAGAAGGTTCAGCTCCCAAAATTCATTTTTTTTTGTGAGTCAAAAACCTGGTAAATTGTCTGAAATCACCGTAAATTTATATAACAACACTAGAAGTAGTATCAACAGATGAATCAACACAATTAAATGGCACTATCAATGATCAAAGATATTTGTAATAAAAATAGGAGCCTAATTCGTGATTTTGGAAACCACCAAAAATAGCTAAGTACTTCAATTACTGCACATGAAAGAAACAATAAATGAACAGCCAACATTTCAGTAGGTATGTCCGATAGAATAATAAACCCGTGTGACAAGGACTTTGCAGCGTTTTTACTTTGGAAGGTTCAGAAGGGATGCCATGAGAAAGGGCAGTTCGCCTTCAAGTGCAGAGATATATACACGACTCCTTCTCACAAAAATTTCAATCATTATTTTATTTTCAACCTTTCCCTATGATTTAAAGACCTCTTGTAGACGTCCACCATAAAATGTCGGTAAGACAGATACGCTAGATGTCTTTTAGACATACATAATGGACATCTATTGGATGGAGAAAGATAGACATCTTGTAGATATCTACCATTAGACGTACAGAGGACAGATACTTTAGATGTCTTGTAGACAAACATGATGGACACCTATCAGATGGAGAGAGATCTTGTGGACGTCGATGACTGGACGATGACAAGACGGATACTCTACATGTCTCCTAGACGTACATGCCAGACATCTATTAAATGGACTCAGTAATAATTCACTGGAAGTAGTATTTCAAACAGTGCCCATGTACAACCACGCTAAGTAAATGTATTTTTTTCCAACTAAAAGTTTTTTGTTTTATTGTTTCAGATGATTCATCATTGGATGAGGAGCAGAAAAATCTTTTTCTGTTCCATAGTGTTCATTTTTTCCCCTGTACGAAAATGTTGAACTGTAATTTTATACAATTGCATCCATTTCAGACATAGCGGGAAATCATTTGAACAAATAACCGAATTTGACCGCGTCAGTTACTAAATTGGCCCGGGATCGGCCGTCAGTCGCCCTGAATCCTGGTTCACTAACAGAAAACCTACATTTTGAAACAAAATTCAAACATTTATCTCTCGGTTAAGTTTCGGTCAACCGAAATTTAAATTGTCGTCAGTCATGAAATCTGCCCAGCTGGCGCCGTCAGTCGTTGTATAATGTTATTAAGGGCTGCATGCTGGTCGTTTTGAAAAAACCCCAGCCATTTATCTCTCGGTTAAATTAGATGCACAATTTAACCAAATTTGAACGCGTCAGTTACTAAATTGGCCCGGGATCGGCCGTCAGTCGCTCTGAATCCTGGTTCACTAACAGAAAATCTACATTTTGAAACAAAATTCAACCATTTATCTCTCGGTTAAGTTTCGGTCAACCGAAATTTAAATTGTCGTCAGCCATGAAATCTGACCAGCTGGCGCCGTCAGTCGTTGCCTAATGTTATTTAGGGCTGCATGCTAGTCCTTTTAAAAAAAACCCCAGCCATTTATCTCTCGGTTAAATTAGATGCACAATTTAACCAAATTTGAACGCGTCAGTTACTAAATTGGCCCGGGATCGGCCGTCAGTCGCCCTCAATCATGGGTCACTAACAGAAAACTTACATTTTGAAACAAAATTCAACCATTTATCTCTCGGTTAAGTTTCGGTCAACCGAAATTTAAATTGTCGTCAGTTATTAAATCTGCCCAGCTGGCGCCGTCAGTCGTTGCACAATGTTATTTAGGGCTGTATGCTGGTCGTTTTGAAAAAAATCCCAGCCATTTATCTCTCGGTTAAATTAGATGAACATTTTAACCAAATTTGAACGCGTCAGTTACTAAATTGGCCCAGGATCGGTCGTCAGTCGCCCTGAATCCTAAACCAGTGATCAGAAACCTACATTTTGAAAGAAATTTCAACCATTTATCTTTCGGTTAAATGAGGAGCCAAACTTTTGAAAATTGAATTCAAAATTTCTATAATAATGCCCCGGGTAGGGAGTGGCTGACTCGCGGATCTCGTTTCAGGGCATCAAGCTCCTTCGATTTAGGGGGATTACAGCTATACATCTTCCGGTTAAATTAGGAGGCCACTGGCTCTCTAACTATTAGGTGTGTCACTAAACAAACCTTTAGTTACGTAGGTCATTCACGCACACATTTACAATGGGGGTTGAGTCGGAGCCAGCGTACTAAGGCCTCACAACGAAAAAGATGACTCACGCTAGTCGGCCTACGCTCGACAGGGTTCCCATAAGAAATGCATTGAGGCGGGTGGATCTCCCGCACTAATCGCCGACTTCCTCGGAAACAGTTTGAGACATCGTTATGAAAAAAGTGAGATAATCGTAAGATATCCCTACCCAAGTTTACGGCGAAAAACCAGAAAGTTTCAAAGGTACTATATTTAACAAAAACTCAAACTCAGGCATGCTCTTCAGGCATTGGGGTCAGTCATATGCCACAACTCAGAATGTGAAACCACTTATCAAACCCTCACGTACGGCATTAGAAATGTAACATACTTGGAGGTTGAGGGACTAATTCCCGGCTGATATTGAGTGTTCATATGGAGGTTTTTGGTTTCAAAGAAAACCACCTTGTAGTAGCCAAAGTTTTTATTTGTAGGCGACGTTTCGATCCCCAAGTGGTGGGACCCCAATCATGCCTATAATAATAAACACTAGGTTAAAATACATGGGGAGAAGACCATAACAGACATACACCAGATAATGGTAGCAAAAGTCTTGGAGGGGGTCTTACCTTATTGGTAGAGTGGAATATTGTAATGATGATGTATTATGTATATAGTATATGTATTATTGTATATTATGTATTATGTATATTGTAGGGATGACTGAATAATGTTATGATGAGGTGTTTTGGTAGATGAGTAGTTTTGGTAGAAATGAGAAGATGGCAACATGATGATAACGGTGCCATCTTCTCATTTCTACCAAAACTGCTCATCTACCAAAACTGTAAATTAACTGTAAATACATCACTGTACATATATATAAAGAGCGCAATTTAGTGCAATGGGTAATATTCCACTCCACCAATAAGGTAAGACCCCCTCCAAGACTTTTCTTACCATTATCTAGTGTATGTCTGGTATGGTCATCTCCCCATGTATTTTAACTTAGTATAGGCATGACTGGGGTCCCATCACTTGGGGATCGAAACGTCGCCTGCAAATAAAAACTTTGGCTGCTACAAGGCGGTTTTCCTTGAAACCAAAAACCTACCTCCATGATTAGAAATTTACTGATTTATTACATAATGAGTTAGTCATGGGTATGGGTGGCGGAAGGGTGGGGAGGTATGATTGATCAAAATATAATGATATTTGTAGCCGTGCGTATCAGTAGTCGTACAAAATTCATCTTTACCTAATGCGTGTAAGCGCATTAATGTGCCTGTAGTGTAGAAAACACTGTAAAGTTGATTTATAGTTTTTGAAATTATTGGTCGTAAGATACTATAAAATTTGTAACTTATTTACTCCATACAGTTTTGACGTTGGGAACACACGTCCAACACCAAACCCACCAAATTTTACCTGCTTACAATCCAAGTTAAGGTACTTGAAAAATTTGTACATTTTGTCACGATTTCGGATTTGACGATCGTAAATTGCTTAGTTGTCCGACTTCAGACCAAGGTTGTTTTCGAGGTAGTACTAATCATCCCCGTGCCCCACCAAGATTCACTTATTTCCTCTGCAATACAGCAAACTTTTTTAAATGTATTGGGAACAACTGGATAAATTTGGAGAATGAGCGATGTTTTCTCTATCCGGAATTCAACATGTCTAAAACAGAAGAATCGTTAACAAAACCATCAGCATCTTTTGTGGCACTTGAACGATTGTGCAACATCGAAGGGAATACATTATACGCTCCTCATTTGAATTTAAAATGCCTCTACCCCTCTTCCATGGAAAGGCAGAACGTGCTGCTCGTTACTAAAGTTTTCAATGACATGACATGCAAGGGATTACAGTTAGTAGGACCGACTCATAATATAGCTGGTTGGGAACTGCTAATTTTATTAAAATAATTACTGACCGGTGGAAAGTTGTGAATGTTAGAACCCCTATAATGGCGAGACGGATGAGAAATCCGCTGGAGAAACCACTCAACTCCAGCCTCCGCGGGAGCGCAGTACCCACGAAAAGTTGATCAGCGGGTACAAAGGTGGGACAGTTTACATAAACACAACGGGAAACTCACCAGAGAAATATTGTTCGGATCGCGCTGGTCTCCTTCTCAGGGGAGTGGACTGTATGAATATAATGGGAATTTAGGGAGCTAAAGGGATGGGGTTCTGCATCGAAAACGAATGCCTACTCATTCGATGCTGAATTTCATTTTCTACAACTTTTCTGTTGGAAATTTAAAAAAAAGTGTTTAAGGGGGTTTTATCGAACGATTTTGAGAAATCTGCCATTGTGTGAACTGCAATACGGAACTTGTTCACTTCATTAAAACCTTGAAAATAATTACACAGCGGTTTACTACTATACAGAGTGGTGTGTCTATTTTTGCCATATTTCAGGGTTTCGAGCTACGTTTGCTGGAAATGAGGGCGTCCATCGTTTCCCTCCCGACGGGCCAGAGGGGATTAGGAGCGACTCGTTGCCCGCCCGGAGCAGAGTCCGCCGAGTAGCGGTTCCCTCCCGTTTCAAAATCTTCACTGCATCGATAGCCTCCCCCAGCCAATGTTCGGTTTTCGCCAGTATCACCCAGTCCGTCATGGAAAAGCCTGTTTATATTGAATCGGGAACGAAAAGAAGCCGCGGCGTGTTTTTTTCTCACGGTTTTATGTTCCAGTACCATAAAACCCTGAAAAGTGGCCCCGAAGAGTGGATATGTGCGTGTCAGAAGAAATACAAGTGTAAAGCGTTTTTAAAAGTGGTTGGTGGAAGGGTGGACGACTCCGACGATGTTCACAATCACGATCCTGAAACCAAACAGGAACAGGAACGCAGTTCGGGCGGAAGTGAGGAATAGATCCTCGAATTCTGTATCGAATCGGCCATTTGCTGTAAGTACCTACTAAACACATACAGTGAAACTCATGACAGACTCATGAAACACATACAAACATTTAACAAACATGGAAACTTTCTGTTTTCTGACAGATTGTGAGGTCAGCGATTAGGGATTGTCCGGATACCGACGTAAATTTGAGTCAGTTGAGAGCATTAATGCAAGTTGCGTATAGAGCCAGGCGGAAATTGCTGCCCACCCTGCCGAAATCCCGAGAGGAGACATTCGTGAAACTAAACAATATGCCAATCCAGACAAGCCAAAACGAGTCTTTTTTACTTCATATGGATGCGGACAAAGGAATGACTATCTTTTCCTGCGAAAAAAATTCAAATTGCCTCGTTGACAGCGAATTGATTTATATGGATGGTGAGTAGGTGTTCTTTTGGCAATTGAAGTTATTAGTTACCTATTTTATTTTTAGCGAATTTTCACAGAAAATTCACTTATTGCGTTTGATCGATTTTGCAAGAACGGTCCCACCAAGTCAGCAGTCCACCAAAAGTCGCATATTTAGTTATGCTGCATGACTGACTGTTTCATTTATTTATTTATTTCTTATTTTTGTTGTAGGTACTTTCGATTATGCCGCAAGATTTTTTGTTCAGCTGTTCAGTATTCACGGTTTTAGAAACGGAATGTACATTCCTCTGGTATTTTGCTTGTTACCGAGTAAGGAGCAAGAAATGTATGAGACTGCCCTTCACTGTATCGTTAGTAAATGCGGGGAACTCATCGGGCGAAATATCATGCCTACTACTTGTGTGGTCGATTACGAAGTAGCAATACGTATAATACCTGCAAGAATGAATGGCCGGACGTCAGAATGATTGGATGCAAGTTTCACGTCAGCCAGTCATGGTAAATCTAATAACTTAAAAAAAACTCTAAATAACTAACCTAATATACTTACCTATTAGGTACTTAAACCTAATAAACTAATAGCTAACCTTATAAACTAATTTAAATTACTAATTAAACTCAACTTAAAATTAATTACCTAATATACGTACCTATAAACTAAAACTTAACTTACTACTATTATTATAGTTACTGACCTTATACTTACCTACTTAGGTACAGGAGAGTGCAAAAGCTGGGTCTAGCTAAGAACTATCAGGATGAAAATGACGAAATTGGGGTATAGCTGCATCATAACTTTGGGCTACCCCTCGTAGATCCAGAAGAAGTGGGTGATATGTTCTGCGAATGGCTTCAAGAACGATCAACCGATGATGATAACACGCTTGAATTCGTCAAGTACCTCCACGACAATTACGTAGATGATGATGCAAAATTTCCTCCGTCTTTGTGGGCGTCGAAAACAAGCGAAACCACTCGCACAACAAACGCTTGCGAAAGTTTCCACGCACATTTCCGCGAAACATTTTCATCTGCCACGTATCCCAATATTTACCTATTTATTGATTCTCTGAAGCCTTATCAAGTTGATGTATACGCAAAGTTCAGATCAATCAGAGACGGGATATTCGAGACTCCGCGAACTCGAACTCAATACAAAGCTCGTTGGATCGAGAAACTTATACAACGAAATATTAATGGTGAATTATCGATTTATGAGTATATGAGAAAAGTTAGTGTGAAATTGGGGGCTTAAGGGACAACCACGATTAGAAAAAATAAATGTGATGTAATTGTTCCCGACTGTAATGTGATGAATGTAATGTGACGTAACTATTGTTCCTGACGATCAACCAATTTGGCTGTGAATGTTTAGTCTATACTTATTTTTAAATACATGACGGATATAAGTTATTTCCAGGCTTTGAATTTCTCCTTTCTTTCGGCTCGGGGAGGGAAACGATGAACCCCGCGTTCTCCACAGTGAGTATAGAAATCTCCACAGTGAGTATAGAACTTCTATACTCACTGGTTCTCCACCGCCTGATTTTGGGAGGCAATCGTAGATTCTTATGGGGAGGGAAACGAACATGTCGAAGGGAAGGCGGCGAGACCGGGGAGGGAACTGATCACCCTTATGGGGAGGGAAACGATATGTTTTTTCGTCTCGGGGAGGGAAACGATGAACCCCTGGAAATGAAGTAAGTTTAATTTCAGGTCAACGGCCAACAGTGACCGATACCTGGGTGCCAGGTCCCTCAGGGCTCAGGCCCTTCACCTGTGGCTTCCAAGGGTATTAGGCCCTAATCCCCTAATCCCTTCATGGAAGGGCACTGCACCCATTTGGTTATATTAGTAGAAGTGGATGTGATCCCTGGCTATATTATATACCTGTTCCTATTATATATTATGTCAAGGCATCGATAAGTAGGATGGCCGTATTGAATAAGCTGATGGATTTCAAAAATGAGTAACACTGTGCGGTGAGTAATCTTTTCTATGCAGCCAACTGATGCACGCCAATTCCTTAAGAGGGGGGGGGGGGGGGGGATTTCCACTTCGAGTGGGCTCATTCGAGTGATTGTGTTTTTAAGAAACAGTTTACTTCTTACTTTACTTATTTCTTGCCAATATGGTTATTCAAGTTGAAGGACAAATACGCCGGTCTATGTTGTATTACGATGACATCGAGCATTTTGCATACAGCGTGGAGCGCAAAAGGGGAACTTCATGATACGTGAGATGCCATAAAAGGAGGTATGTAAGCGAAACATTCCTATGATTTTGTTGTTTCTAAAAGAAGACTCATTGAGTAGTTCTGGCGGTGACGGTTCAATACGCGCCCCACAGAGGCCGGGCGCCCCACGCTCCAACAGTGTGCGCCCCACAGAAGGTGAAGCGCCCCATTCTTTCCTGTCCAGAAGTAAACACCGTGTTGACAAATACTGCCGTCAGTTAGTACAACAGATGAGTGTGGAAGGTGTTTCGTTATCGCAAATACAAAGGGCAACGACCTATTTACATCAACATGATTTCCGTTCCTATGAGTGATCAGTTATCTTCTGAATTCCACAGGTCCGCTATGCAGCTCCGTGACTTTTACGAAAATATCGGGAAAAACGATGATTTTGCGACGCAAAAATCGAAATTTTAAAGAAAAGGAGAGGGACGACGCGGGAGCTGTTCCAGTCTCACCTCGACACATTTTGCTGGCGGCAATTGAGAAAAGATGTCCCTGACCTATTCTTGGCATTCCTGGAGGACGTGAAGGAGGTGTCCAGAAATCGTCGAAGCAGCTTCTGCTGATTATTTTGACAACTAGGTAAGCCACATCCACATTTTCCTTTTTTTAATTTTTTTGGGGCGCATATTGAACCAGAAACACGACTGTGGGGCGCTTATTGAACCGCCACCGTTCTGGCTGAACAATAATGACAGCAAAACTGGTTTTTTTTCTCTCTCTCTATAGAAAATTCTCATACTAAAATTAATGCTCTTGGAAAAATGCTATCTTCTAAAATTCGCTAACAAATACCTACACAGGTAGGTATATTTTAGATTTTTTTTACCCCAGTTTTCTATTCAGATGGTTTCGAATATATTTCATTTCATCTTCAAAAATAATATGCATAAATAAATAATAATAGTATGCATTTATACCTTTATAGTAAGTTACTATAACGTTTTTCCAGTTGCCCTGGAAGGGGTAAAATGCAGGTGGCGCCTGGCACAGACAACTTCTCTGGCAATGTACTTGAATGCACGAAGCTACACAACCACACAACTGAGGAAGACTTCGTCGAAGTTACACAATTAAAGAAAACGATAAATAGACGTTGCCAGGAAGAGAACGGTGATCTGAAGAAAATATTCGATGAAGAATGTAATAAGTCAGTAGCACCGATAAATTTACGTTGGAAGCAGCGTGAGAATGGGCTATGGTATGGTGCCTTATTAGTTATTGCCGTTTTGCTGATTGTCTCATTTTCAGGACGAGCGTCGCCACCAGCAGTAAGGTCTCATATCCCCGAATGCACACCACTGTGTACAGAGCCAGGAGGCAGGTTATTCCTCCCATACCTAGCAATTTCCAACAACTGCTACTTATTGGTAACCCATAATTTCTAGGCGCGTTTCGTTTGTACAAAGATACGTCAAGCCAGGAATCACTGCCATAAATCGATTCGTTTGTTCCAGATATTACGAATATTTCTGGCTCCTCAAAGTGACTCCGACCGAGTTCTCAGTTAACGGGAGAAATCGGAGGACCAACAATGCCCAGGAGTCGTACCACGCTAGCCTCACACGGTTCTTCGCGAAGCCACATCCTAACGTTTGGGAGTTTATTGGTAATGAACGCCAGCTAATTACTATACCGATCAAAACCTACGTTAAAAAATACGACCATGGTTCACCTACATTTTCTTAATTTCTTCCACCCACAGATGGATTGATTCACACTGCCGAAACCTCAATCAGAGACCTGGCAAGGTACGAGAACGATCCGACATCGTTTCGTCAAAAGAAGAGCTGGGTAGTGCACGATGCTTCCATAAAAAAAGCAACCGAAAAATATGCTGTCCAAAACAATTTGTCACAATTTTTAACATCAGCAGCACACCATTTTCACATTGAGGGATTGGGGCGATTCGCAGATGACGATGAAGATGATGAAAGTGGTACGGAAGTTGACGAGGAAGTGGAGGATGTTGATGGCAGTGACGACATGAACGATGATGGTTTCATGCCCCCTGGTATGTTGGTAGTTTCTTGTTATTTTATTTTCCTTTGTCTCCATCAATAAGTGGAAGGATTGTACTTCCGTTCTTTGCAGTATGGTGTAACATTTTCTGATCTACTGCTTTCCTTAACCTTATTATTCTGTTATTACTTTATACATACATATATGCATATTTTCGTTTCTTGCAGATAACTGGAGGTTCAGCAAATGTTGTATTCCGGATGGTGTTCTTGTTGCGGAGGCGTTTACTGCAATGCAGCTTCAGGAATTGTCGGCGTCACTTGTTTCTGACGAAGGAGTACGTGTGGCCATACAGGGCGAACCAAAATGTTTGGTTTGCCTTGAAAATCACGCCACTCGTACTTCCACCCATTGTGGTACCGCCAAATATGCCGAAAATGTCTGACGACATTGGTAACAGAGCCGACATATTACGAGCTTGCACCCGAGGTTGAAACAAGCATACCAAAGCCCGTGACATGTTTCCAATGCAGGGCTTTGGTATGTTGTTTCATTCAAACTTATGAATAGTGATTTTATTAACCACCTTTTTATTGTATACTTTTTTTTAGTCACCTTCGTTTTTGTGTCTCATACTTGTAGTTACTAGTCCTACTGTGTATTTTTAATAATGGTAATAAGAACATTTGTCTTTTCTCACGTTTTACTCCACGAATTGTATAATTAATTATTTATTGTATTCGGGGTAATAGTTTGTCAGCAATTGGGAATTGGGATTACCTACTAAATAGCTTGCTGCCATTCTATTTCCTTGATATAACTTTTTCAACAAACATCTGTGACAACTTTATTCACAATCAGTGGATCGGAATCATGAAATGAAGAAGTCCAAAATTCTTGGGTATTGGGTATGTAGTGAACAATAATCCAAGGTATGTACCGAATAACAACTCCTGCGTTTCCTAAGTTTTATTTTTATTTTTTAAACTCTTCTTTTTTTTCGTTGACTGAGACAGATCAGAGTTAGTTATGCAAAATCGACCACTTTTACAGAATTTTGTGAATTAGCTACTCTCTACTATTATTGTAGAACTGGGAAGGACGGAGAAGGGTCGCTGAAGTCACAGGCCCGAGGCCGGATGGCGCTGCCTTGTTAGGCTACGGTTACTATGCATGCGTTTTCTGACGAAAATGTATTCTGACGAGTTCTGACGAAATCCTCGTCAGAACAAGGGTGGTTCCACTGCACGCGTTTCCTGATATTCTGATCGTCAGTACGTTTCTGCCACTCGCCAAATATGGACGAACTTGATGAGTTATATCTGCTTGAAAATCCGTTGTTAAAGTTATTACTTTTAAATAGTGAAAAGTCGGAGAACGTGAGCCAGCTCAAAGAGCGCCGCTCCGTTGAGCGTCGCTCAATTTGTTATTTGAAGAATTAAGGGACCAACCATTAAAGTTCTTCGAGTATTTCAGGATGACACCAGAAACATTCGAATACATACTGAAGGGAGTAGAAAAAAATATCGAAAAGTTCTCAAATTTTCGCGACTGTATTTCGCCAAAACACAGACTCGCTTTAACCTTAAGGTAAGTAACATTTAAACCACATTCTATACTTTTTAACTTTTTACTTCAATGAAAATTGGAACTATCAAAAAACTCGAAAAGTTTAATTGAACTGGCTGTAACTTTAAGTAGGAATAAGTTGAATGACAAGGACCTAGTATATACTATTAGTTCTTTAGTCCAATGGAAATTTGAAACATAAAAAAATTCAAATACAAACAAGTGAAATTGAACGCAGAAAAATTGAACAAAAAATAGCGCTTGCATTTTCAATGATTTTGAACGTCAGGCGTTACTGTTGAAAACAGTAAAGGTTGCAAAGGGTAGACCGATTCGGACGAATTCTGACGAAAATTTCAAACTAGTTTGACCGCTCAAATCGTTCTGACGCCGACTTGCGTATTCTGACGATGCTTCCCCTCCCATAGTAACCACTTTCATTGGAAAGCAGGCGTTTGTTTGTTCAAGCGAATTCGTCAGAACTCGTCAGAACATATTTTCGTCAGAACACGCATCCATAGTAACCGTAGCCTCATTTGTGGCTCAACCTTCTCGGCAACCAGGTATACCTGGAGGGTTGTCGCCGTTCCGCTTGTCGCCTATTCGCAATGCTGGGTTTTTTCTCATAGTCGTCAAGAGAGCCGTCCGCTTTTCGTGTCGACTATTTGCAATATGTGCTGTTGTTTAGTGTCGACGGTTTGCTGTGTCGCCCATTAGAAAGACTCCCGTCTGAAAATAATAACAATACCCATTATGACCAATCCAATTGGTCAATTGCACTGGTAGGCACCTAATACTACCAGTAATTATTGGCCTTGGACAAATAGCAGCCCTTTCCTTGACATAATAAAATATCAATCTTTAATGCCTTCTTTGTTCCAGACGGTATGCGGTGATTTATTTCAAGCTCAGTTTACCGCTCAGTAAACTCCGGGTTTTCCTCAGTTCACCGCTTAATAAAAACAGTTTCGGAAAATGTATGCAGGAAAATCGCCCACTTCATAAAGATGCCAAATTCAACTGCAGAACTTCACCAAACACGGATGAATTTTTATCGCAAAGCGAATTTTCCAGGGGTAATCGGCCTAGTGGATGGCACCCACATCACAATAATATATCAAGCCCAGGAGGTGAGCAGGAAGGGGTATTTCTCCTTAAATGTCCAAATTGTCAGTGGCCCAAACGAAGAAATATACGATATAGTTTGCAGTGGCCAGGCTCTGCCCACGACTGCAGAGTCGTCTGGAAGAAGACCACGGACGACTTGGCCACTTACTGGGCGAAGCTGGCTACGCCCAAAAAAAAGTATATTTTCATCCCTCTCTCCAACCCGCGAAGCGATATTATCACTAGTTAAGACACTAGTTAGGACAGCGATTAGGTTTCAGCCTGACCGCCCCCATCTTCACTGGAAACATAAATAAATGACTCGAGAACTGCCCACCGTAATACATCCAGCGTGACTTTCTCAAGTCTTCAACATTACGAATTGTCGAAAACATCGGTGATGGGTTAACGCTAATTTATTTATTTTCCTCATTTTCATTTTGGAGTGTAAATAATTAGAGTTCAGATCGATATGACGTCAAGTACTTCAAAATATGACGAAAAAACCCGGAATAGGACCGAAAAATATGGTCTAAAACCTTCAAATAGGACATAAAGTATGACTGGAAAAATACGGGATGTCGTGTTTAAGCACCGGAAAAACTCAGAATATCTAGTGCAAGTCCTGAAAACCCCAGAATATCTAGTGAACGTCCCGAAAACACCGAGCAAATTTTCTTTAAGCCTCTTAAATCTCAAAAGTGTGGCGTAATCAGCAAAACAGCATCCGAAGAAACAAACGAAATTTGACAGTATTCAGGAAAACTCCGAAATGTCATAAACATATGACATAGGTATACATTCAAAATTGATAAAACGGGACTGGTCTTAATCTGTTGTTTGAGGCCTATGCGTATCAGAGGGAAAAAGTGCAATTATGGCCGAATCCGAACTCTAATAGATAATATACAGCCCCGCATAGAATATGTTATTTGTGGGGAACCACACACCTGGAATGCCCTCCAGTTTTACTCAGTTTGACCACCTGCTTTTATTAGAATGATATCCATATGATGAGAAACCAAAATAAAGTTCCGGTGTGAAAATTGCCACCCAGCACTTCCGTGTTCTTCATATAGTATGGATACAAATTCACTAGTAGGGACAAGACTGGCCCGACTGGCAGCTCATGTTGGCCGATCATGAGAATATAATATACTGAGCATGGAAATATACTTGCACAGAAACATCAATTTTCAACCATTTTCTGACAACCTCATTTAACTAGTAATCCTAGAAAATGTTGAACCCATTGACATATTTTTTTGCTGTCAGTTAGCCATGTCGAATTCGATGGAGTTCAGAATCGGTAGGCATGATCTAGACATCCTAGATCATGTCCTTTCAATTTAATTCCCGTGTTATTATTTATTTTATTTTATTTTATTTTTTTGTTTCACGAGAAACTAATTTTCCAACAAAAAAGCGGTAAAACACTTAAAATCGCTCCAAATGCGAATTTTAACCAAAATATTGGAATTTAAAACCTCATATGCACTCGAAATTCAAAATAATTGTTACGTTGAATTCAGCGTGAAAAACAGTCAAAAGTCAGTGCCTCACTTTGAGGTTGTAGGTACGTCATGAAACTACAAAACAGCCACATAGGGAAAATCAGCACTACAACTACTTATAGTTGTTGACTTGTAGTTATTCATTTGAATTAGCAAAGTTTGAAACAGGGGTGCTCTGAACGTAGAATTTGATTCTATACAACTTTTATTATGATATTTTCATTTGGAATAATTGTTTTTGAGAGACGGACGTCTGAAACTGAGCATAACTCAATTTTCTGACAAAATGGAAAACTGTGCCTATTTCTGTTTGTCGATCCTGACCAAACGGCTGAACCAAATTCAATGTTTAAGTCATTCGACGAAGAATTTAATGCACATCAATTTTGGTACGAGTAAATGCTTCCGTACAATGCACTTTTTAGGTGTCTCTTGGTCAAACAGTGAAAAAAGTGCAAAAATTTCGGGTTTTTTGGCTCCCAAAAGTTCGGCGGGACTAGAAACTGTCGCAAAACATGAATTACCTACTCTTATTTAGGATGCTCAGAGTGAATTAAAATAATTTCCAGCTTTTTCTGAATTAATCGACACCATAAGTCTAATCTGACGGGGCCAAAGGCGATATGACGCATAATATAGTGTCTATGTACCCTTGTTTTTTTCTCCCGTTGGTACCACTTACATATATTATTCAATTGTTTTTTTTCTCCCGTTGGTACCACTTACATATATTATTCAATGTTCATCACATCATTTCTTTGACTAATAATAATAACGTCAGTTATTAATTATTTGTTGTTGATTCTTTATTTTATTATGAACAACATATTCGTTTTGTTTGTTTTAGTTGTTTTTTTGTTTTATATGTTTAGTTTAGTTATTGTTAATTATTTTTATATTTCCCCTCGTCAATCGTTGTTCATGTATGAAGCGCAGTGAAAGTTTCTAGCATGACCTATTATCTAAAATTTGGAGGCGGTCGGTGTGGGAAGTGGGGAGACGGGTCATGAATAAATCATAGTCGAAATGCCTTGTGGGACATCCCGCAGCAGATGGCCAACAGTTGTCACTAAACTCTGTCCCCCGAGTGACATAACTGAAGACACCGGTGTCAGGAACTGCATTAAATTGCTAAGCAAGTAGGTATGTAAGGTACCTCTCTACAACGCCGCCGCACAGTGGGGCGAGTGGCCAATCTAGGTGGAAAAAAAATGGTCGTCTCAATGGTTCAACCCAGTTGTGATCCCGTGAAGAAAAATGGTTTCCCATCTCAAAGCTTTGAACATCTGAACGAAAAAATCAGATCGAAGTTCATATCAAGGAACCAAACTTGAATGTTTGAACAAGCGCGTGCTGTCTCAGGCATAGAAGAAAGCGAAATGAATTTCATTTGCCTGATTTCTCCCGCGGGGAAAGGTGTTATCCCTCTTTTCATCCCCATTACGGAACTCCACGGTAAGTAAATTGAATTAACATAAAACAAATTGCTCAGTCACAGCAATGTGAAAATACCAACAAGTCGTGAATTTTCATTATAGCGTTTGACTTTTGAAAAATAAGTTACAGAGTACCATAGCGGTATTTAAAAAATTAGATAGGGGTTTTTCTCCTCTTTTTGAATCTATTTGGGGTTATTCCGCACGTTTTTTTTAATAGTGAAAGTGCAGTTTTGTTAGATGCGATTTACATACTTTTGTTTCTTTTTGCAAATTTTTGAAAAATTTCTTCACTGACCTCCGTTTTGGAACATTCTAAAACGATTCCTGAATTTCAACATTTTTCATATGTATATACATGGGTATAAAGGGATATACCAATCATAGGCATACCTGGCATTTCATTCAAGACGAAAACTCAACCTGGCAAGCACCTAAAAAATCGAAAATGGCGCAAAAATGTCGGTATTGTCAAACGAAAGGCTGAGCTCGTTGGCCAGAATTTTTTACCCACTCCCAGGGGTCAAATTTTGAAATTTGAAGGTAAAAAATCGCGGAAAACCCCGTTGAGGTTTTTAGTGGAAATAACAACTATCCTAACAGATATATGGTACATTCATGCTCAGCGTAAAATATCCTGTAGGATAGGACGGATTTTGAATTTTTTCCACCTAGATTGGCCATTCGCCCCACTGTGCGTCGGTCGAAACAAGAAAAAAATTCACTGGTGTCGTGGTATCCTCCCAGAACCACAACCCTTGTACGTAGAAATAAGACCTCGCCAAATAAACCTAGAATTGGGGACAGAAGACGCAGAGAGCCGAGGGCCAGCCTGGAGATCCCCACCGTCCTCTACTAGCCCGACACCCCGAGGCTTAGAACGCAGACATTGATGTTGGGCGGGTGGAGCCGACATATGAGCCGGAGGAGTTACCGTATGATTGCTGTGCTGCTATGCAGTTTCTGGTTGCCCGCTTCCCCTCGCGGACGCTTGAGGGTATCAAAGGGATGCGTCGTCGTGCGGATTACAAGGCTCTTGTTAGTGACTTAGCAAGTCACCAAGTGCAGGCCGGGTCATCTACATCGACGCCCCTTGGCGCATCTGCGGAACCTCCCATTGGGACAGTGGGCACTAGTGCTCCGGAGCCATCTCCTTCTCCGTTGGCGGATTCGGTTGTTGAGGAGGGACTTGTTCCTGAGTTTTCACCGGTGACTGCACAGCATTTCTTGCTTCCCATTCTGGCGGAGGTAAGGAAGCAAGAAGAGAAATGGTTAGCAAGCGATATCATGAGCGTTGTTAGACGCAAAAACTTGTTATAACATCCCCTCAAAATTTTTTCTTTTACGTTTCAAGGTGGGTTAGATTCCAAAAGCGCTCTTAAGTCCTTGTCACATGGGTTTATTATTCTACTGGACATACCTACAGAAATATTGGCTGTTAATTTATTGTTACTTTCATGTGCAATAATTGAAATAGCTATTTTTGATGGTTTCCACCAATATCGGCCCCCAAAAACTCAAATTAGGTTTTTTTTTTACAAATATGTTTGATCATTGACAGTGCCATTTATTTGTCTTGATTCACTTGTTGATACTACTTCTAGTGTTATTATACAAATTTACGGTGACTTCAGACAATTTCCCAGGTTTTTGACTCATAAAAATGAATTTTGGTAGTTGAACCCTTCGTTACAACCTCAATTTTCCAATCGCTGGTCAAAATCGACTTCATATTCGTCTTCTCGCCCTAAAAAACATGGAAAACGATACCTCACAAGCTCATGTTACTTGAACACAAAAAAACCCTATTTTTACACCCATTAATCACCCATAATACCCTTGGGTATATTCCGATCGGGTTGCAAAGTTTCGGGACACAACTAAGGGCCCAAATAGAGCCTTTGTGCGAAAGAACGAATTTTTTTAGACCGAAAATAAAGTAGTTATGCATGATAGGGCGTATGGCGGACGGACTTCGCATTTTTGGAACCTACGCACCTTGAAACGTAAAAGAAAACATTTTGAGGGGGTGTTATAAAGATTGGTTTAGAGGCCCACACGAAACCACATAGTCCCGCTGTGATAATACGGCCTATCTGCTGTTGTGGGCAGTCGTAGGTGGTGGGTTACCTATGGAGTTATCTATTGAAGTTCTCAATCTTTGGGACACCAGAATCAGTTTTCGTTCAACTGCTGTTCAAACAACAATCATGGATATTTAGAGCTTGCCACCTAGCGAAAATGACGCCGTTATTATTATTTTTTTTTTTTTTCATGATCGCGATATATTACCGAGAATGAATGTGGTCGAATGGTCATGAAATGATGTTAAGCGTGAGCCAGAAGACACGCTGGCGATGCGGTAAATCGGGATGCCGCACATCCTTTGGAGTTCGTAAAGCGTGGTTTGAAGGGTCTTGGGTCTTACGTTCTTGACGATGCTGCGATTCATATTTTTCTGGTCGTACAGATCCGTGAAGTGGTGTGAGCAGCAGTTGAAAATGGACGACAACACTACCGTCGACTGGAATGATTACATGCGAGAACTGTGTCTGCTTGATCTGAAACGACAGCCGACGACAGCCTGGCCGTGTCCTCCCACAACAATGGGTCTTCGGGGGCATATGTCGAGAGACAAAAGACTTTTTTATAGAGGCCGTGACCGATCGGAAAGCAGCTACGTTACTAGCAGTAATACGAAGGAGGATTGCTGGCGGAACCACGAATTATTCAGACTGTTGGCGTGGCTACTCCACCGCAGAGCTAGAATCGTCCGGGTACAATCACCTGACGGTCAACCACACATACAACTTCGTGGATCCGACGTCTGGAGCTCACACAGCACATAGAAAGATTATGGGGAGCAGCGAAATGGAGAAACAAGCAACACCGCGGGACCGCACGCCAACATTTGGAATTTTACTTCGCTGAATTCGTGTGGAGGCAACAATTTGACGAAACTGAAATATTTGACAAAATGTTAGCCGTTATGGCCCCTATTTTCCCCCTGGAATAATTGTTTGACCAATCAAATATAATCTTTTGGTTTGCCTGGATTTTTGAAAATGAATTTCCCGTGTGGGCCTCTAAAGGATATGAGGGGATTTTTTGCTGAGCTAATACATGGTGTATTATTCACAGAATAATAAACCACACTGCAATAATGTCTACTTCATTTTGGCCCTAGTTGTGTCCCGAAACTTTGCAGCCCGATCGGAATCAATCAATGATCAAAGATAACTTGTAAAAAAACGTACGAGCCTAATTCGTGTTCTTGGGGGCCAACATTAGAGGAAACCATCAAAAATAGCTATTTAAATTATTGCACATGAAAGAAACAATAACTGAAAACAGCCAATATTTCTGCAGGTATGTCCAATAGAATAATAAACCCATGTGACAGGACTTTGCTGCGTTTTCTCTTTCCTGTTATCTTTTTTTATGTTTTCATCTATACTTAAATATCTAATTTTCTTGTTCGCTTTAAGTTTAAAACAATATATTTTAGGTACCTACTAAAGCTCGCAGTGTGGTTCTTATTCGTTTGTTTTATCCAACTTCGTCATTGTCAGTACTGCAGTATTTATTATACCTATTCTAAAATGTGATTCCGCTGCACGTTTATGAACTACCCAATTTGTCATTGCACAATAAATGAGTTTTAATATTATTATTATTATTATTAGAGACACTCTTGTTGCGTGAAACCCATATATATCTCAAATATCAATATCGAAAGCTTGAATCGCACAGAGGCAATAATAACGGATATTATTTTTTGTTAGATGAAAAAGCTGTTCGAGCATGCAAAACGTTCTTTAAAGCTACTCTCGATATTACTGACAGACCTATTAGGACCATGCATGCTAAACTTGATCCAACTGCTAGAGATGGAATCAGAAAACACACAAACTCTATACCTACCTAGGATTCAAAGCCACTACTACACAAGGACCCAAACTTCTCGTGAATTCACTGAAGGGGGGAAATCTCTGCGTGAATTACATCGCCATTACGTAAAAGATTGCAAAGAAAAATTCCCAACCATGGGATAAACATGCAATTTACCTACAATTACTTACCCAAGAAGTCAAAGTAGTTTTTCACTCCTGTCGTGAGTCCCTCCCGGGAACACTCCACTACAACCTTAAAGCTCTCACCAATATTCCTATGTAAAAATTACCTTCCGCTAATAAACATCTGAGTGGGGAGACAGGCAACAGAATCCAGGGGACACAACCTGGGCCCCCCCCAAAACTCCCAACAGGGGAGTTGGAGGGAGAGGCCTCCAGTTCCTATATAACCCTGGATCCTGGGGCTTTAGCTTCATTCGACACTTCCTCTAACCAGCTCTCTCTTCTCTCTCTACCTTCCTCCTCCCAGATGCCTGGTGGTATCCGCCGCTCTGGGAATTCACCTCCTACCTTCTCCTCTTGTCTACATCGGTGGATATCCGCCGCCTAGACAAGCACCTTCCTTCCTTCACCCACATCGGTGGATTACCGCCGCCTGGGTGAATTTCCTTCCTCTCGCCTACATCGGTGGATTACCGCCGCCTAGACGAGATTCCTTCCTTCACTCACATCGGTGGATTACCGCCGCCTGGGTGAATTTCCTTCCTCTCACCTACATCGGTGGATTACCGCCGCCTAGGTGAAATTCCCTCGCTCTCATCTATTCACTCCTTCACGCCACCGTGATGATAAATTTAAATTCATCACAGTGGTGAACCCGACGTTCATCCAACCTTCTACCCTTCCTCCCTTCTTACCACCTCATGTGTCGCCCCCAGTCTAGTTCGGTGTCCCGCATTTTAAATTCACATTTAAAATAGTCAGTTTAAATTCGCAATTTTGGCCCACCCGCATCCGCTCAAACAACTCTCAACGCTCCGCTGCAACCACCTCCACTGCCGCAAATTGCGAATTTTACAAATTCAAAACCTCACCCAATTTGAATTTTGTTTCCAGACACCTCAACTATGGACCCGAACTCGCCGTCACCGCCGCTCCTCCGGCCGTCCCTGCTGCAGCCGCCGACCGCTGCGACATCTGACGCAACCGACAACCCCTTCACCTGCCTCTCACCACCCGGCTCCACCGCATCCGCCGCCGCCGCTGCCGCCGCCGCTGCAGCTGCCGCACACGCCGCCGCCGACGTCACGACGGCCTCTGCGTCCTTCCCGCTGTCGCTACCCCCCTTCTACACGCACGACCCCGCACTCTGGTTCTTCCAGGTCGACGCTGCGTTTTCTGCCGCCAACATCCGCAGCCAGCGTACCCGCTACTCCCGCATCATCTCCCTGTTACCATATGAGATCCTCCTGCAGACATCTGACATCTCCCCCGACGCCACGGCCGCCTACGACGACCTCCGCAGCCGCCTCATCAACTTATACCAGCCCTCCAAGATCGCACGTATCGCAGCGCTATCCCAGCCCCAACATCTCGGCGATTTGAAGCCCTCCCACCTGTACCGTCGCCTACGTCATCAACTACACGACGTCGTGACGGCCGACATCGCTCGGACGTTCTGGCTGCGAGCCCTCCCCCACCCCATCCAGATGGCGCTCGCCAGCCACCTCGACGGACCGGACGAGCCGCTTCTCCGTCTGGCCGACACGGTCTACGACCTCGCCGCGGCCGCCAGCGTCACGGAGGTCGCCGCACCCCGCTTCCCCACCCCCCGCAGGGACCGATCGCCGTCTGAAGAGCGCCGCCGGCCCCCCTCCCTCCACCGGCGCCGCTCCCTCTCCGTCGATCGCCGGCCGACCCCCTCCTCCGACCACCGACGCCAGCGCTCGGCCGACCGCCGCACCGTCTCCCCCTCCCAGCAACAGAGAGGGAGGTCCCCAAAAACGGCGCCCCACTCCAACTCCACGCGCCCCACCAGGACCTACCTCCCGGCGGACCCCCCCCACCGATGTTTCTACCATGTGAACTTCGGTGGGGAGGCCCGCAAATGCCAGCCCCCCTGCTCCTACTCCTCCAAGCAGGGAAACGCGGACGCCCGCCGGTAAATCCGGCGGGCCCCCCTCCTCGCCAACACGGGGGGGACCACCACCAACCCCTCCCCGCCCGCATTCACACCACCTCCACCTCGCCTCGCTACCCCTCCTACGCCGCCGCCACGGCTGCCAACCTCCCGACCGCATCTGACGGCGCCACTAAACACCCCACCTCTCCATCAACTGCTCCCCCACCCCGAGTCAGCCCCCCCAAGCCCGCCTCCAGGGCTGCCAACCTTCCGGCCGCCGCTGGCGCCGCCGCTCCCGTTCCCCCACCCCGGAACGGCCCCTCCAAGCCCGCCTCCAGGGCAGCCAACCCTCCGGCCGCCGCCTGCGCCGCCACTCCCGTTCCCCCACCCCGGAACGGCCCCTCCAAGCCCGCCTCCAGGGCAGCCAACCCTCCGGCCGCCACCAGCGCCGCCGCTACCGTTCCCCCACCCCGGAACGGCCCCTCCAAGCCCGCCTCCAGGGCAGCCAACCCTCCGGCCGCCACTAGCGCCGCCGCTACCGTTCCCCCACCACGGAACGGCCCCTCCAACCCCGCCCCCAAAACAACCACCCCTCCGGCCGCCACTCGCGCCGCCACTACCGTTCCCCCTCCCCGGAACGGCAAAAAATCACCCCGCGTCTCCTTCGCGGGGGAACAACCACCACCATCGCACCCGCCCATCACCTCGGACGAACCAAGCCCCCCCCCTCCGACGGACTCCAACACCTCGCCAATTTTACCTCACTCCGCCCCAGCTCATCAACGCCTGTTCCTGAAGTGTTCAAAGACGCACGTCCCCTTCCTCGTTGACACAGGGGCGGCGCTCTCTATCTTCCCCAATAACATACTCCGGCGACAGGCGCGTTGTTACCGGCAACTCCTCTACGCCGCCAACGGTACTACCATCCCCTCGTACGGGACGTACCGCTCATCAATTCATATGAGCGGGCTCGCGTACGAGTGGGAATTCACCGTGGCGGACGTAGAGAAAGCTATCCTGGGGGCCGATTTCCTCGCATATTTCGGCCTCCAGGTAGACGTCCGTAACGCGCGCCTGCTCGACCCCTCCACCCAGAAACCCATCCCCGGGTTCATACATGCGGTGGACCGACCCCCCTCCAAGTTTAAACAACTCCTCCTCAACTACAAACCCCAGCGCCGCCCCTCAGCCCACATCTCACAGACCCAACACTTCATCGAAACCTCTGGCCCCCCAATATCCGCGAAAGCCCGACGCCTCCACCCCCTCCAACTCTCACAGGCCCGCAAACATTTCGACCTCCTCATCAAAGACGGCATTATCCGTCCCTCCAAATCCCCGTGGGCTTCTCCACTACATATTGTGCAGAAGCCTAACGGGGATATCCGCCCATGCGGCGACTACCGCCGCCTCAATGCCCGTACAACCCCAGACCTTTACAACGTCCCGCACCTCAGGGATTTCTCTTCCCACCTGCACAACACCACCATCTTTTCTACACTCGACATCTCCCGTGCCTTCCATCACATTCACATCTACCCATCTGACGTTCCTAAAACAGCTATCATCACCCCTTTCGGCCTGTTCGAGTATATCAAAATGGGTTTCGGCCTCCGTAACGCTGCCCAAACATGGCAGCGTTACATGGACAACATACTACGAGGCCTACCCTTCGTCTTCTGTTTTTTGGACGACGTACTGATCGCTTCCCGAGACCCAACCGAACACCTCGCACACCTGACACAAGTACTTGACATCTTCGCGGCCGAGGGCCTCACCATTAACACTCCAAAGTGCGTCCTCGCCCAGCCCTCCGTCCGCTGCCTCGGCCACCAGGTTTCGTCCGAAGGAATAAAACCCCTACCAGACAAGGTTCACACCCTCACCGATTTCCCACGTCCCAACACTGTCTCAGAACTCCGCCGTTTCCTGGGTATGCTGAACTTTTACCGTAGACACATCAAACACGCGGCACAACACCAACAACCACTCATACACGCTATCCCACAACCGGCTAAAAAAAACGATAAACGCCCCATTTCATGGACCCCCGCCCTCACTACCGCCTTCCAACAATGCAAACAGGACCTAGTTGACGCCGCTCTATTGGCCCATCCCGATCCCCACGCCCCCCTCTCCATCACCACAGATGCGTCCGACTGGGCCATCGGGGCAGTACTCCACCAACACACCGGCGCCACCCCCCAACCTCTCGGCTTTTTCTCCAAAACTCTGTCCCCCACACAAAAAAATTACTCCACCTTTGACAGAGAACTCCTCGCCATCCACGAAGCCATCAAACACATTCGTGACTTCGTGGAGGGCAGGCAGTTCTCTGTCATAACCGACCACAAGCCCCTCACCCACGCCCTCCTCCAAAATCGAAAATCAGCCTCCCCCCGTCGCCTCCGGCAACTCGAATTTATCGGACAATTCACGTCCGATATTCGTTATTTGCCGGGGGCCGACAACTGCGTTGCCGACGCCCTCTCCCGCCCCACCCCTGCGCCGGTGGCGGAGCTACTGCCCTTCCCTTCCCCGCAAACCCTCAAAAACCATCAAACTCCTACCTCCGATCCCGCTCTTTCCCATCTCATCTCCGCCTCAAAATTGGAACAGCTGCCTCCCCTAGACCTCTGGTGCGACGTATCGGCCGACACACCGCGCCCGTACGTCCCACCGGAGCTGAGGAGGCAGTTGTTCCTACACTACCACTCCCTCCATCATCCCGGCATCCGGGCGAGCCGGGACCTCATCAAAACGCGGTACTTCTGGCCCCATATGAACACGGATATACGTACCTGGGTTCTAGGGTGCCAGAAGTGCCAGCAATTCAAGGTCTCGGCTCACCCCCATGTACCTCCTCAACCTATCCCCGATTCTCTCCCGTGGGAACACGTCCACATGGATCTGGTCGGCCCTCTTCCCCCCTCCGAGGGGAAGAGGTATTGCCTCACCATGATCGACCGTGCGACAAATTGGGTAGAGTGTATCCCACTCGCCCACATTACCGCGGACGCCGTCGCCGCGGCCTTCCTCACTCAATGGATCAGCCGCTACGGTTGTCCGCGGACACTCACGGTCGATCAGGGGAGGCAATTTGAATCAGCCCACTTTGCCGACCTCCTCCGTTCCCTCGGGATTCAGAAAATCCGCACCACTCCCTATCACCCCCAATCCAACGGGAAAATAGAGCGGTGGCACTCGGTCCTCAAGCAAGCCATCTCCACATCAGCCACTTCCCCTTCATGGACCAAAACCCTCCCCTACGTTCTACTTAGCCTCCGCACTTCCCCCCGTCCTTCAGACAACACAAGTCCCGCACAACACGCTTTTCGTGACCCTTTACGTTTGCCAGCCGACATCTTCACCCCACACCCCACCCCGTCAATTAACAGGGAACCACTCCGCACAACAACACCACACAACGACACCACCTATCCCACACGTTTTTACACAGCCACTCACATGTACTTGAAGGAGCCCGGCATCCACAAAACATTTTCACCTCTCTACGCCGGGCCCTTCCACGTCATCCGCTCCACAAACACCACGGCTACCCTGTTAATTGACGGGAAGCCCCACACTGTACCCCTCGCCCGATGTAAACCAGCCCCCGTCCTCCCAGACACTTCGCCCCACACCACTCACCCGACCACCCCTACACCACACACGCCACACATCACCTCCATTTCGCCCGCCGGACCCCAACGTCGCCACCCACCTCCGCGACGTCCCGGGTACCGGCTCCCACCGGCTCTTCCCCTTCACCACCGCCCCGGCAGTGAAGGGGCCCCTCTGTCAGTCTTCACTAACGTGAAGACTGTTAGAGGGAGTCGCCTCCCTCACCCCATCGCCTCACCATCATTACACACTCACCACATTACACTGCACACTGTCCACACCCAGGGAACGGCGGATTTCACAACCCCGCTCCGATCTGCCTCCCCTGAAACCGTACCAAAAAATTGTACATACCTGTAAATACCTATACATACCTGTAAATACTACTTGTAAATACCTTGCACCTGTAAATATCTAGCTATCTATCTGACTATCACCCCTCTTATCATCATCATCGAACTCATCACCTTTGTAAATATTGTCTCTTCATCAAATTTTTCATCACACCCTCCTTGTACATATGTTTCCCATCATCAAATTTCGTCTACTTACATCTACTTACATCTACTTATGTCTTACTTCTACTTATGTCTTACATCTACTTACATCTACTTACATCTACTTATCTACTTATGTCACCTTATGTCTACTTTTGTCTACTTAGCCCTACTTATGTCTACTTATGTCAACTTATGCCTACTACTTGTATATCACCCTAGATTTAAGACACCTCCGGTCACTCTTCTGCCTTCAGCACTGCAATTGTTTGTTTCAGCCTTCAGCTCCTGTATCCTTGCGCCTTCAGCTTCCCCTTTTTGTTTCCGCAGCCCTCAGCCACTGTCAACTTGAGCCTTCAGCTACCTCAAACATTGGTTCGAACTGGGGGGACCTCTGTCGTGAGTCCCTCCCGGGAACACTCCACTACAACCTTAAAGCTCTCACCAATATTCCTATGTAAAAATTACCTTCCGCTAATAAACATCTGAGTGGGGAGACAGGCAACAGAATCCAGGGGACACAACCTGGGCCCCCCCCAAAACTCCCAACAGGGGAGTTGGAGGGAGAGGCCTCCAGTTCCTATATAACCCTGGATCCTGGGGCTTTAGCTTCATTCGACACTTCCTCTAACCAGCTCTCTCTTCTCTCTCTACCTTCCTCCTCCCAGATGCCTGGTGGTATCCGCCGCTCTGGGAATTCACCTCCTACCTTCTCCTCTTGTCTACATCGGTGGATATCCGCCGCCTAGACAAGCACCTTCCTTCCTTCACCCACATCGGTGGATTACCGCCGCCTGGGTGAATTTCCTTCCTCTCGCCTACATCGGTGGATTACCGCCGCCTAGACGAGATTCCTTCCTTCACTCACATCGGTGGATTACCGCCGCCTGGGTGAATTTCCTTCCTCTCACCTACATCGGTGGATTACCGCCGCCTAGGTGAAATTCCCTCGCTCTCATCTATTCACTCCTTCACGCCACCGTGATGATAAATTTAAATTCATCACAACTCCCTATGAAAGGATCAGTGCTCCTTATGTACTACCTACAAAAACGGTCTTTTAGATGGCAAAGACAGGTTGTCTGACCAATATAATAGTCATTTATCAGAAACAGACCTAGCACAAAGACAAAATCACTCAAAATTATACATCTAGTCGCATGCTTTGAGTTGCAAGCCGTTATGCCACGGCCCAGAGGTGAAACGTAATAATTTATTATACCTCAAAGTTATGTGTCTATAATTTCACAATTTATGAAATGGCTGCGAAGGAAGACAACGACGTTTTGCTTCCTCACTACCGGAGAGGTAGGAAGCCTTGGATTCGTGATTGAAAAAAAAAAAAAAAAGTCCACCAAAATGAAAATTTACACTACCATTTTGCGTTTCAGACATCAAGGAACATTTACCCGAAATAATGATCGAAATGGGAAAGCAATTTGAAGGGTAGGTGCGGTTTGGGTCACAGATGGTACCATAACAAAATCATTGAAAAAGTACTGTAACTTTTGTCTGCGCATGCGCAAACGTGAAATACTTGAAACGCCCATAACTACCTTAAATATCGTTGAGTTAAAACTTGGAGGGTCGATCAGGAATAACACTTCGATAGTTCCGAATGAATTTCATTGGAATCGTACAGTAACTTTCGTCTGCGCATGCGCGAAAATGAAATATTGAAATATTTGATAATATTACTCATAAATTACGTAGTTTATTACTAATCTACTTATTCCTATTCAACCATTTTGTGACTTTTTTTTACCAAATGATTATTTTTTTAAACCAAATATTACTCATAAATTAGGCAGTTTATTACTAATCTATTTATTGATATTCAACCATTTTGTAACTATTTTTTTACCAAATGATTCTATACGTCCATGTTACAGTAGGTGAGGAAGGCATACTGCCCACCCAACTTGGCAGACGTTTTGTTATGTGTGAGATGAGCCTCAAGCACATAGAGGAGCTAACGAGATTGGTTCTTGTCTTCTTGATTACATTAAAAGAAAACGGATAGAAACGCCTGACGTAGAAATTGAGTTAGTATTGTACTCAGACAACTGCGTCGGCCAACAAAAGAATCGGTACGTTGTACCGTTTTATCGGTACTTTTCCGCTCTACCAACATTCCCCAACATCAAATCTATCACTCGTAAGTTCTTAATAAGCGGTCGCTCACAAAACAAGGGCGATTCAGCCCACTCAAGTCATCGAACGGCAAATAAAATGTTTTCTAAAATCAGTAGATTCAGCGATTTATTTGCCAGCCGAGTACGTCGGTATAACCAAAACTGTCAAGAAAAGTGGCAATCCGTACGTTGTTGGGGAGGTAATTTCAACAAAACCGACAGAGATGATGAATCAAGTGTCATGAAAATAATACGAATAGATAAGGAAGATCCGTGTTAAATGTTGTACAAATTGTCCTACGAACCTTGAAAATCGGCAAGAAATAAAACGCAGGAATTATAACTAATAACATGTTACCGTAACAAAATAAAAATTAAATTGAAAAAACGCTGCAAAGTCCTTGTCACATGGGTTTATTATTCTATTGGAGTTCTAGAGATTTTTTTTTGGCTGTTAAATGTATTGTTTCTTTCATGTGGAATGATTGAAATAGCTATTTCAGATGATTTCCACCAATTTTGGCCCCCAAAACATGAAATAGGTACGCTTTTTTTTTTTTTTTTAAAGATCATCTTTGATCATTGGTAGTGGCATTTAATGGTCTTGATTCACCTGCTTACACTTTTTCCAATGTTATTGTACACATTGATGGTGATTTCAGACAGTTTTCCAGGTTTTTGACTCATAAAAAACCAATTTTGGGAGCTGAACCTTTGGTAAAACCTCAATTTCCGCGTCTTTGGTCAAAATCGACTTCATATTCGGTCTTCTCGTCCTCAAAAACATGGAAAAAGATACCTCAAAAGCTCATGTTACTAACATGTATATTCCGATCGGGCTGAAAAGTTTCGGGACACAACTAGGGCCCAAATGGAGCATGTGTGCGAAAGAACGACTTTTTTAGACCGAAAATGAAGCCTGTACACGTGATACGGCGTACGGCGGACGGACATTGCATTTTTGGAATCTACGCACCTTGAAACGGAAAAGAAAAAATGTAGAGGGGGTGTTATAAAAATTTTTTGCTGAGCGAATACATAGGTGTATTATTCACAGAATAATAAACCAAAAGTTTACTAAAACTGGCTGGTTTTGGTTTATTATTCTGTGAATAATACACCTATGTATTCGCTCAGCAAAAAATTTTTATAACACCCCCTCAAAATTTTTTCTTTTCCGTTTCAAGGTACGTAGATTCAAAAAATGCAATGTCCGTCCGCCGTATCACGTGTACAGGCTTCATTTTTGGTCTAAAAAATTCGCTCTTTCGCACACATGCTCCATTTGGGCCCTAGTTGTGTCCCGAAACTTTTCAGCCCGATAGGAATGCACCCAGGGGTGTTATGAGTGAAAATGTGTGTAAAAATAGGTACTTTTTGCGTTTTAACAACATGTTAGTAACATGAGCTTTTGAGGTATCTTTTTCCATGTTTTTGAGGACGAGAAGACCGAATATGAAGTCGATTTTGACCAAAGAGTGGAAAATTGAGGTTGTACCAGATGTTCAGCTCCCAAAATTGATTTTTTATAAGTCAAAAACCTGGAAAATCGTGTGAAATCACCATCAATTTGTAGAATAACACTAGAAAAAGTATCAAGAGGTGGATCAAGACGATTAAATGGCGCTACCAATGATCAAGGATAATTTGAAAAAAAAAAGGAGCGTACCTAATTCATGTTTTGGGGGCCAAAATTGGTGGAAACCACCAGAAATAGCTATTTCAATTATTGTATATGAAAGAAACAATAAATAAACAGCCAACGTTTCTGTAGGTATGTCCAATAGAATAATAAACCCATGTGACAAGGACTTTGCAGCGTTTTTATAATAGTTTGTGAATTAGAATAACTAGATGATTATGCTGTTATGTACTGACGATGACTGTGATTCGCATTTCAATTTTGGTTTATTATTCTGTGAATAATACACCTATGTATCCGCTCAGCAAAAAATTTTTATAAAACCCCCTCAAAATTTTTTCTTTTCCGTTTCAAGGTGCGTAGATTCCAAAAATACAATGTCCGTCCGCCGTCCGCCGTATCACGTGTACAGGCTTCATTTTTGGTCTAAAAAATTCGCTCTTTCGCACACATGCTCCATTTGGGCCCTAGTTGTGTCCCGAAACTTTTCAGCCCGATAGGAATATACCCAGGGGTGTTATGAGTGAAAATGTGTATAAAAATAGGTACTTTTTGCGTTTTAGCAACATGTTAGTAAAATGAGCTTTTAAGGTATCGTTTTTCATGTTTTTGGGGACGAGAAGACCGAATATGAAGTCGATTTTGACCAAAGAGTGGAAAATCGAGGTTCTACCAAATGTTCAGCCCCCAAAACTGATTTTTTATGAGTCAAAAACCTGGAAAACTGTCTGAAATCACCATCAATGTGTATAATAACATTAGAAAAAGTGTAAGCAGGTGAATCAAGACCATTAAATGCCACTACCAATGATCAAAGATGATTAAAAAAAAAAAAAAAAGCGTACCTATTTCATGTTTTGGGGGCCAAAATTGGTGGAAATCATCAGAAATAGCTATTTCAATCATTCCACATGAAAGAAACAATAAATTTAACAGCCAAGAAGAATCTCTAGAACTCCAATAGAATAATAAACCCATGTGACAAGGATTTTTTAATATAGGTATCTTATTCCTGAGGTTATTTACACCATTACAATAACAAAATCTATTTCTCGAATCCAAGATCTCAAGGATAAGTTAGGTTATCATGTTACTGTATGACAGGCGTTATTTTTGTATTCTAATGAGACTACGTGAGACTGCTTACCTACTTATTATTACGTTTTGTACGAGGTACCATGAAAATGAACCTTCCACCAGTTACTTCTCACTGTTATTATCAACCAAAGAAGGTAATTTTTTTTCTACTTGTATAAGGATCCAATGATAAAACACGTTAAAATACAGTTTTCTTCTATTTGTCCACCTGACACTTGTGAGAGTGCCTCTTCTCATAAGCGGAAAAACGACAACTCCAAATCAAACTCAGATTTTGCATTTACCGGGGCTGCAAATCTTGGAATTTCAAAACATCATAAACTAGGTGCAAGCCTACATACCGATTAAAAATTAACAACGCAAATATGGTACTAAAAATTATCACTTATTGAATTATGGAACCATATTGCCAGTCCAAGTTTTCAAAAAATCGCTCTCCTGAAAATTTAGCGATTTTGAGTTGTCACTTTTCTGTTAATGCAGCGATATACAGACTGTCATGTCTCAAAAACGTATTGACTAGCACTCACCTATACATCGACTAAGATGGAGTTTTACAACTCCAAAACCAGAATGTTAACACTGCTTAGCGTACGTAGTGTTATATAGCGTTATATTACATGCAATCTTCAAAACAACCATCAGGTAGCTGTGTAAGTGGCCGCCTATCCTGCTACCTCCCGTCTATTAATGTAAGGCACTATTCCAATTCAACAAAGGCTAAAAATTATGAAGGAAACTCCAATTCAGGAAGGTTCCGAAAATATTTTGAAGATAACTATAGAAAAAAATTCAACGAACAATAGAAAATTCACATGGGGGCTCATCTAACAACAGTTTACAACCCACATGAATTTCATAGAAACTGATTGAAAATTTCCTGGGACAGGTTGATTTCCCTGTTAACATAATGATGTAGGTACGTGGAAATATGAAAGGTGAAGAACTATGTAAACCAAATATATTCAAGTTAGTAGCTCACAGCGCCAAAAGGATGTGAAATTTTCCCAAGCTTGAGATCGACTCGCATAAGGATCTGCTACAAAGCTGGTACCTGTTACCGTTGTACATTAACCTCATAGAGATCACATGAATTACTGTAGTGTTCCTCTTGCTGTGAAATTGAATATTTTACTTAATTCAGAGTAATTTGAACGGCTATAATGTTGATCGTTCAAATTATTTGTAGGATTTAAAGTTATTTTACGAATTTTGGCCATTTTCGAATTCGACCAAGTGGCCACCTGTACGATGGAGGAAAGTGTAGGATCCAGCGGTAAAATTGATATTAATTAATATTGGCACAGGAGGCTTACGTGAGCAGGTGAAGAGCGAGACGATGAAGATCACAAACACTTCACAACAACAACAACAACACTGACGAGCAAAAACACAAGAGAACGCGGTTGGGATTTCGAGTTTAGCGATCTAACTGAACGTGCGGGAGCGCGATCCTCACGCGGTGCCGGACAGTTGGTCGACTGAACTTGCACTTCCATCGGAGGGGAGGGAAGAGTGGCGGAGGGGAGGGATGAGTGGCGGTGGGGAGGGAGGTGCCGAGCTTGAAGAGGTTGGAGCGTGCGAGTGGTGGGGATGAAGGGGGGGGGGGGGGTAAGCGACCTTTCCAGCGCCCCCCAAAGCCGGTTTGTAGGTATAAAAAAATAAATAAAAAATAAATAAAAAAACGAACGGCCCGACGCCTGCCGGCGGCCCACCGGCCCTCTGCGACGACGACGGTGGCCGGCGGCGGTGGGGGACGTGTCAGGCTGAGTGGGACATCATTTTATTTGTGAATGGGCGATGAGACCAGGAAGAGGTTCGAGCGGGACCCTGTGGGAAGACTCGTCCCCGACCGAGTCTCGAACCCCCGCGTCAGTCATCGACCAGCACCGGGCCGGCGGAGTCCGGAGGTTTGTTCGAGCGCCGCGACCGTCTGAGCGGTTATCCGACCGGAGAAAGGCGTTTAGCCCAGTCAAAATACATTATTCGAGGAGTTGGCACAGTTGTTTGTTTGTTGATGTCTACAACCTTAACAGACTAAAAGTCCCCGACAGTGCTCGTAGTGGTGTGGGGGGGGGGGGGGGGGAGGGTTCAAAGGCTATTTTTTGTGGGTTTTCGTTATTGTCTCCGAAACTATGGACTCTAGCAAAAAACGCTGCAAATTCCTCGCTTGTCACATGAGTTTATTATTCTACTGGACATACAGAAATGTTGGCCGTTAATTTATTGTTTCTTTCATGTGCAATTATTGAAATAGCTATTTTTGATGGTTTCCACCAAAAACTAATTAGGCTCCTTTTTTTTAACAAATTACCTTTGACCATTGATAGTGCCATTTAATTGTCTTGATTCACCTGTTGATACTACTTGTAGTGTTATTATACAAATTTACGGTTATTTCAGACAAATGCCCAGGTTTTTTACTCATAAAAAATTAATTTTGGGAGCTGAACTTTCGTTACAATCTCAATTCCTCACTCTGTGGTCAAAACCAACTTCATATTCGGTCTTCTCGCCCTAAAAAACATCGAAAAAGATACCTCGCAAGCTAATGTTCACTGAAGCCTAAAAAAAAGTCTGCCAAGTTGGGTGGGCAGTATAGCTTCGTTGCTTGTTGTAACATGGACGTGTAGAAACAGTTGTGTCGTGAGTCCCTCCAGGAACCACTCCAACTAAACTTAAGTTCTCGCCAATTATTTGACCGCTAAGTATAGTTTCTACAAATAAACGGTACGAGTGGGGAGACAAGCGGCAGGATCCAGAGTGCACAACCTGGAGCCCCTCCATCAACCCCTAACAGGGGGTTGGAAGGAGATGGCTCCCCTGTCTATAAAAACTCGGATCCTGCGCCTTTTTCTTCATTCGACGCTTCCTCTAGCCGCTGGCTATTCTCTCCTCTCCTACCCTGCTCTCTATCCAATCTCAAAAGATCCTAGATGACGGTGGTGGTCAGCCCATAACCGTCTAGGCAAATTCTCCCAAAAGATTCCAGATGACAGTGGTGATTCGCTCATAACCGCCTGGACACAATCCAAAAAGATCCTAGATGTCGGTGGTGATTCGCCCATAACCGCCTTGGCAGACCTCTCCAAAAAGATCTCAGATGTCGGTGGTGATTCGCTCATAACCGCCTGGGCATTCCCTCACACCACCGTGATGAAAATACGCCAATTTTAAATTCATCACAGTGGTGAACCCGACGTTCACCCAACCTTCCTCCTTTTGGTTTATTATTCTCTGAATAATACACCTATGTATCCGCTCAGCAAAAAATTTTTATAACCCCCCCTCAAACTTTTTTCTTTTCCGTTTCAAGGTGCGTAGATTCAAAAAATGCAATGTCCGTCCGCCGTACGCCGTCCGCCGTATCACGTGTACAGGATTCATTTTCGGTCTAAAAAAGTCGTTCTTTCAAACACATGCTCCATTTGGGCCCTAGTTGTGTCCCGAAACTTTTCAACCCGATCGGAATATACCCAGGGGTGTTGTGAGTGAAAATGTGTGTAAAAATAGGTACTTTTTGCGTTTTAGCAACATGTTGGTAACATGAGCTTTTGTGGTATCGTTTTCCATGTTTTTGGTGACGAGAAGATCGAATATGAGGTCGATTTTGGCCAAGGAGTGGAAAATTGAGGTTGTACCAGATGTTCAGCTCCCAAAATTGATTTTGTATGAGTCAAAAACCTGTGAAATCGTCTGAAATCACCATCAGTTTGTAGAATAACACTAGAAAAAGTGTCAACACGTGGATCAAGACGATTAAATGGCACTACCAATGATCAAAGTTAATTTGAAAAAAAAAAAAAAAATCGTACCTACCTACCTAATTTGTGTTTTGGGGGCCAAAATTGGGGGAAACCATCAGAAATAGCTATTTCAATTATTTCACATGAAACAAACAATAAATGTACAGCCAACATTTCTGTAGAATAATAAACCCCATGTGACAAGGACTTTGCAGCGTTTTTCCCTTCTCATCTCGATGACACCGCTTCGAACACCTCCCTCACATTTTAAATTCGCACTCACTCAATTTAAATTCACATTTTAAATTCGAACTCCTCACTTTACCTTTTGAATACCCAACCTTCACACGACGATTTCGCCTCTCTCCCATCTCCGCTCAGCTCACGCCATTTTCCGTGTTTTCGCGAATTACACATTTCAAATTTCGAACTTTCAAATTTCGAATTTCAATTTTAACTCAATTTTACAAAATTGAAATTTTAACACGATGGATTCAGACTCCCAATCGCCTCCCCTCCTCCGGCCTGCCACCCTTTAACCCCCTACCACCTCAACATCAGACCCGGCCTCGCCGGTACCCAACCCCTTCTCCACCCTCACGACGGCCGCCGCAACCCATCCCGCCGACGTCATGACCGCCTCTGCTTCATTCCCCCTCTCTTTACCGCCCTTCTACTCTCACGACCCTGCTCTGTGGTTTTTCCAGGTCGACGCAGCGTTCTCAGCCGCCGGCATCCGCAGCCAGAAGACGCGGTACTCACGCATCATCAGCCTCCTCCCCTACGACATTCTCCTGCAAACGTCGGACATCTCCCCCGACGCCGCCACTGCATACGACGATCTTCGCTCCCGCCTCATCTCGCTCCACCAGCCGTCAAAAATCGCACGTGTCGCCGCCCTGTCGCAACCTCAACAGCTCGGCGACATGAAGGCCTCCCACCTCTTCCGACGCCTGCGACACCAGCTGCAGGGGATCATGACGACCGACATCGCCCGAACTTTCTGGCTACGCGCACTCCCCCATCCTATCCAAATGGCGCTCGCCAGCCACCTCGACGGCCCAGACGAAGACCTCCTCCGTCTTGCAGACACGGTGTACGACCTCGCCGCGTCCGCCTGCGTTAGCGAAGTTCGCACTCCCCACTCCGCACCTCCCCCTCGACAACGAGACACCTCCACCGATTATCGGCGCCCCCTCTCCTCGGACCGACGTCGACCCCCCTCCACGGAGTGCCGCCGAACCCCCTCCACGGATCGTCGGCGACCAGCCTCTTCCGACCGCCGGCCCATCCCTCCCCCGGACCGATGGCGCGACGCTTCCCCGGATCGCCGGACCTCCACCGACGCACGCCCGGCTCGCCGTAACAGGCCGGCCTACCTTCCCGCCGCCCCTCCCCACCGATGTTTCTACCACTTCAACTTCGGTGGGGAGGCTCGCAAGAGCCACCCCCCCTGCTCCTTCGCTTCCGGGCAGGGAAACGCCGACGCCCGCCGGTAGACCCGGCGGGCCCCCCTCCTCGCTCCCACGGGCCTACATCTCCGCCGCCACTACTGCGCCCGCTCCCCCACCACGGAACGGCGCGCGCCTCACCCCCCACCACTCCAACGCCACCGCCACAAACGCCGACCACCATACCCCACCACGCTGCGACGCCACCACGCCCGTTCCCCCTCCGAGGTACGTGAAGCCCCCCGGCGTCTCCTTTGCAGAAGACGCTTCCCCACCACCGCCGCAGCAACCCCTCCCCCACGCCACGAACCTACGCCGAGGCCGCCCGCACCCCCCCCCTCCACCGCTCCAACCGACGCCATTTTGCCGCATGCAACCCCAGCCCACCAACGGCTTTTTATAAAATGCCGGCGGTCGAACGTCCCCTTCCTCGTCGACACAGGGGCGGCGCTCTCATCTTCCCCAACTCAATCCTCCGTCGTCAGGCGCGCTGCCACCGACAAACGCTCTACGCCGCCAACGGTACCACCATGCCCTCCTACGGGAGCTTCGTCCATCTAAACGGACTTAAGTACGAGTGGATTTTTACCGTGGCGGACGTAGAGAAGGCTATCCTGGGGGCCGACTTCCTCGCATATTTCGGCCTCCAGGTAGACGTCAAAAATGCGCGCCTGATTGACCCCTCCTCAACAACACCGATCCCCGGCTACATAAACGCCATACCACCCCCCTCCAATTGCTTCACCTCCCTCCTCCTCAACTACCGACCCCAGCGCCGCCCCTCCGCCCACCTCGCCAAGGTCCACCACCACATCGAGACTACCGGACCCCCCCTCTCTGCAAAGGCCGCCGCCTCCATCCCCTCCAACTGCAGCAGGCCCGCAAGCACTTCGACCAGCTCATTGCCGATGGCATCGTCCGCCCCTCCAGCTCCCCTTGGGCTTCCCCCCTCCACATAGTCCAGAAGCCCAACGGGGACATCCGCCCCGCGGCGACTACCGCCACCTAAATTCTAAAACTACGCCCGACCTCTACAATGTTCCCCACCTCCGGGACTTTTTGTCCCACCTCCATGGCGCCCAAATTTTCTCCACTCTCGACATTTCACGTGCTTTTCACCACATTGACATTTACCCACCCGATATACCGAAGACTGCCATAATCACGCCCTTCCGGCTTTTTGAATATGTCAAATGGGATTTGGCCTCCGGAACGCTGCCCAAACATGGCAGCGGTACATGGACAACATTTTGCGTGGCCTCCCCTTCGTCTTTTGTTTTCTGGATGACGTCTTGGTCGCCTCCCGCACACCGGAAGAACATTTTGACCACCTCCGCCAAATCCTAGACATTTTCTCCTCCGAAGGTCTCCACATCAACACCGACAAGAGCGTCCTCGCCCAACCCTCCGTTCACTGTCTCGGACACCTCGTCTCGGCCGCCGGAATAACACCGCTACCCGATAAAGTCAAAGCCCTCACCGATTTTCCCCAACCCCGCACCGTCACAGAGCTCCGCCATTTTTTAGGTATGTTAAATTTCTACCGCCGCCATATCAAACACGCTGCTCAACACCAACAACCCCTCATAAACTCCATTCCTCAACCCGTTAAAAAAACGACAACCGCCCCATCACCTGGACCCCCGAACTAACTTCCGCTTTCAACACCTGTAAACAGGACTTAGCTGTCGCCGCTCTACTGGCCCATCCCGACCCCCACGCACCCCTTTCCATCACCACCGACGCCTCTGACTGGGCCATAGGGGCGGTGCTCCACCAACACACCGGCGCCACCCCCCAACCCCTTGGTTTCTTTTCAAAAACGCTATCCCCCACCCAAAAAAATTACTCCACCTTCGACAGAGAACTTCTCGCCATCCACGAAGCCATAAAACCCTTTCGTGACTTCGTGGAGGGCCGGCAGTTCTCTGTCATCACCGATCATAAACCCCTTACCCACGCCATCCTCCAAAACCGCAAATCCGCCTCGCCTCGTCGCCTCCGGCAACTCGAATTTATCGGTCAGTTTACGACCGATATTCGCTATTTGCCGGGGGCCGACAACTGCGTGGCGGACGCGCTTTCCCGCCCCACTCCCGCGCCGGTGGCGGAGTTAATGCCCTTTCCCTCCCCACAAATCCAAAAAACCCGATTCCGATCCGGCCCTCTCCAACCTCATCTCCGCCTCCAAACTTCAACAGCTGCCGCCTCTTGACCTCTGGTGCGACGTAACGGCCGACTCACCGCGCCCTTACGTCCCACCAGACCTCAGGCGGCAGCTCTTCCTACACTACCACTCCCTCCATCATCCCGGCATCCGGGCGAGCCGGGACCTTCTCAAAACGCGGTACTTCTGGCCCCATATGAACACAGATATTCGTAACTGGGTTCTGGGGTGCCAGAAGTGCCAGCAGTATAAGGTCTCGGCTCACCCCCGAGTCCCTCCACAACCCATTCCTGACGCCCTGCCGTGGGAACACATCCATTTAGACCTAATCGGCCCCCTTCCCCCTTCCGAAGGCAAAAAATACTGCCTCACCATGATCGACCATGGGACAAATTGGGTCGAGTGTATTCCACTCGCCCATATCTCCGCGGACACCGTCGCCGCGGCGTTCCTTAACAATTGGATCGCCCGCTACGGTTGTCCGCGGACCGTCACGGTCGATCAGGGGAGGCAGTTCGAATCCGCCCACTTTTCCGATCTCCTCCGTTCCCTCGGCATTCACAAAATCCATACCACCCCCTATCATCCCCAATCCAACGGGAAAGTATAGCGGTGGCACTCTGTCCTAAAACAAGCCATCTCCACCTCATCTACATCCCCCTCATGGACCAAAACACTACCATAGGTATGTTCTCTTAAGCCTCCGCTCTGCCGCCCATCCTTCAGACAACACTAGCCCCGCTCAACGGGCATTTAAAGACCCCCTCCGCTTGCCCGCCGACATTTTCCTCACATGTAACAGCCCGTCAATTAACAGGGAACCACTTCACCACGCTACACCCACAAATGGCACCACCTACCCAAAACGATTCCACACCGCCACTCACATGTACCTGAAAGAGCCCGGCATACACAAGACATTTCAACCCCTTTATGCCGGGCCCTTTCAGGTCATCCGCTCAACTTCATCCACCGCTACCCTGTTAATTGATGGGAAGCCCCACACCGTACCCCTCGCCCGATGCAAACCAGCTCCGGTCCTCCCCGAACAATCTCACCACACAAATACCCCTCTCACCCACGCACCTGCAACACCTCCTATCTCCTCCATCACCCTCACCGGACCCCGACGTCGCCGCCGCTCTCTGCGACGTCCCGGGTACCGGCTCCCTACAGCTCCTCCAGCAGTGAAGGGGCCCCTCCATCAGTCATCACCAACGTGAAGACTGTTGGAGGGTGTCGCCCCTCCGCCCTATCACCACACCACCACCCCCCTCCCGACACACATCTGCACACCCTAACCTCAGTCAATCCCGTTGCCATACCTAAAAAACGGCGGAAATCCGTGTACCCCCTATATTGTAAACCCCTACCAACATACCTTCCAACCAATTGTGACTTGTAATATATATAACCCTATATTGTAAATCCCTACCAACATATCTTCTAACCAATTGTAAATTGTAAATACCTACCAACCTTGTAAATACCTGAATTGTACATATTACTTACTCGCTAATGCTTACTCACTAATACTTACTCGCTAATACTTACTCGCTAATACTTACCTGAATTGTACATAATACCTACTCGCTAATACTTACTCGCTGATACTTACCTAACTACTTCATCTACTGTAACTAGACTCTACTGTAAATACTCACCATCATCATTGTAAATACTTCCCCCATCATTGTAAATACTTGCCCACATCATTGTACATAGCTTCACCCACCATTAGCCATAAGTCGCTCTCAGGCCCTCAGCCCTTTTGTACACCTCCCCTAGTTTAAGCATACCTTATAAGCACACCATATGCCCTAGCCTTAAGTACCGCGCCCTCAGCCTTCTGCCTCCTCTTGCCTTCAGCACCACTTCTGTTAGCCTTGGCCCTCAGCCCCATTGTAACCCTTTGCCTTCAGCACCACTTCTGTTTGCCTTGGCCTTCAGCCCCCCTGTAACTTTCTGCCTTCAGCCCCCGTCTGTACCGTAGCCCTCAGCCTGGTCAAATCCTTTGCTCAAACTGGGGGGACCTCTGTCGTGAGTCCCTCCAGGAACCACTCCAACTAAACTTAAGTTCTCGCCAATTATTTGACCGCTAAGTATAGTTTCTACAAATAAACGGTACGAGTGGGGAGACAAGCGGCAGGATCCAGAGTGCACAACCTGGAGCCCCTCCATCAACCCCTAACAGGGGGTTGGAAGGAGATGGCTCCCCTGTCTATAAAAACTCGGATCCTGCGCCTTTTTCTTTATTCGACGCTTCCTCTAGCCGCTGGCTATTCTCTCCTCTCCTACCCTGCTCTCTATCCAATCTCAAAAGATCCTAGATGACGGTGGTGGTCAGCCCATAACCGTCTAGGCGAATTCTCCCAAAAGATTCCAGATGACAGTGGTGATTCGCTCATAACCGCCTGGACACAATCCAAAAAGATCCTAGATGTCGGTGGTGATTCGCCCATAACCGCCTAGGCAGACCTCTCCAAAAAGATCTCAGATGTCGGTGGTGATTCGCTCTTAACCGCCTGGGCATTCCCTCACACCACCGTGATGAAAATACGCCAGTTTTAAATTCATCACAAGTTGGTAAAAAAATGATGCGTCAAAATGATAGAATAGCAATAAATAGAGTAGTAATAAATTACCTAAAATGCGTAATAGGATCAAACATTTCAACATTTTTTCAACATTTCATGTTCGCGCATGAGCAGACGAAAGTTACAGTAAGATTCCAATGAAATTTATACAGAACTATCAAAGTACTATTCCTGATCGACCATCCAAGTGTGAACTCATTTCAATGATATTTGAGGCGGTTACGGGCGTTTAATGTATTCCACGTTTGCGCATGCGCAGACGAATGTTACGGTACGATTTCAATGATTTTGATAAAGGACCATCTGCGATCTAGCCCGCGTATACCCTAAAAATGTCAGCTATCTACGACTATTTTTCGCGTAGTTAACAGCGTTACAAGGAAATTGTCAAAATTTCATGTTCGCGCATGCGCAGACGAAGGTTACAGTACAATCTAATGAAATTCGTACTGAACTATCAGAGTATTATTCCTGATCGCCCCTCCAAGTTTGAGCTCATCTCAACAATATTTAAGATAGTTATGGGCGTTTCAAGTATGTCAGGTTTGCGCATGCGCAGACGAAAGTTGTATTACTTTTTCAATGATTTTGGTAGGGAACCTCTGTGACCCAACCCGCACCTACCCTCTACATTTCAGTCCATTTCAACCATTATTTCGGATGGTTATGGGCGTTACCACAGACGGACAGACACGGAACCAAAAATGTTCCTCGATGTCTGAAACGCAAAATGGTAGTGGGAATTTTCATTTTGGAGGGTATACATTTTTTTTACTCATTCACAAATCCAAGGCTTCCTTACCTTCGGCAGTGAGGAAGCAAAAAACCCTCGAAAAACATTAAGCCGCGGTTACACTTGAGGTGTTGGGCCCAACACCGAATATTCGTCGGCCTCTTCCCGCAAGTGTAACCGCGGGACAAATGCCCGAATGCGCGCAGATGTTGGTGCTCTGGGATGCTCGGTCAAAAGGCTGTTTTTTGTCCCGATTCAAAGGCGGCGAATATTGGCCAACTAGTGTTTTCGTGCAGCGCATACACATGCGGCCGAGTGTTTGGCGGGTTTGCTTCCCGAGGCAAGTTGAAGGCGCAGAGCTCGCTGTTTTTTCGAGTTTTAACACCTTGTAGAGAGTAGGTTACTCAGTGATAAAATGGAATAGGTGCCTACTGTATGGAGAATATTATTCTTTATGTAGGAATTACCGTGCCCTGCTCAGTTTGTGCGACAACATCCACCACCATCTTCTTCTTATTTTTTTCTTCAATCTTCTTCGCTGCAGCAGTAAGTACCACTTAGTAAAACAAACGCGGCTGCCGCCACCACGAGTTCGTCCATTTCCATGTTGTTCCAAGTTGACAGCGAAACTGCGTTCATCGCCGCTTGCCCGAATATGCGTCGATGCTCGGGGTTGAGAGCCAACACGGCATGTGTGTGCGGGATGCGCGTCAAGATTCGGCAAACTCCGAGCATAGGGCGAGTATGGGCGAATATTCGGTGTTGGGCCCAACACCGCAAGTGTAACCGCGGCTTTATGTTCACACCCATTTTCCCCTCATAACATCGCTGGGTGTATTTCGATCGGGCTTCCGAGCTTCAGCACAACTAGGACCCAAATGTGTTCCCAAACGGGGACCTACACTGTGTACGGAAGAACGAAGATTTTAGAGCAAAATTTAACTTAATTTAAGGCCGAAACTTCGTTAGAACCTCAATTGTCCACTCTTTGGTCAAAATCGACTTCATATGCGGTCTCCTCGTCCTAAAAAACGTGGAAAATTATGCCTCTCAAGTTCATGTTACTGAAACACCAAAATATCTTATTTTTACACCCATTTTTCACCCATAACACCACTGGGTATATTCCGATCGGCCTGCAAAGTTTTGGGACCCAACTAGGGCCCAGTTGGAGCCTGTGTGGGAAAGACAGAATTTTTTAGACCAAAAATAAAGTAGATATGGCGTACGGCGGATAAAATGAAGACACCGGTGGTGAGTGGGGGGGGGGGAGGGGGGGGGGGTACACGGCATGAATGATGGCTGAAACATTTCCAACAGATACCTACCTGACTTCAAATTGAACTCTGAAACTACGTAGTGAGGTTACAGTGAACCGAGCTCGCTCGCACTTTACCACATGTTCTGGTATTCCCCGACTACAGAGTAGGTGCTAGGCTGTGAGGCTGACCTTCGACACTTACTGATATGGCGAGAGTTGTTTATTTCCCTTAGCTGTACTCCCGGCGCACAGCTCGGATCGGCGTGCAAGGTAAGCCATCAGTCCATTTTTGCGGTTTTTTGTTGAAAAACGTGGTTGGGGGTCCAAGCGGACCCCACGTGGGTAACTTCGTAGCAAAATTGTAATCCATTCCATCCATCTTTTTTGTCAATTTTTTGGGAATTTGATAGGTCATCTGATGATTCTTTTCAGATTTACCTGTTTCTTGAAACATGTTTTCGGTTGAGGAGTCGATTAGAGCAGAGTTGGAGGGGCTAGAGAGGGAGGGCCCAAGGGAAGAGTGGAGTTTGGACGAATTGGACAGTGAAGAGGATGATGCATCTTTGCCCAATGACGATAACGTTCTGGATGAGTTTACTGTAGATGAAGAACCAACAGTGGCTCCTTTGTTACCTCAGAATCCGTCAGATTCAGACTCGGATGAAGATCGAGACTTCCTCCTTGGAAAAGACGGCGAGACCATGTGGTCGACAGCAGCTATGAGGAAGAGAACAAGTAGAACGCCAGCAAGAAACATCATAACTCATCTTCCAGGTACCAAAGGGGATGCCCGAGCCTGTGACACCGCGCTCTCTTTTTTCAAATTATTCTTGAGTGAAGACATTGTTCAGTTGATCGTACTCCACACTAATAAGGGAATCTGCAGAAAACAGGCAAATGCAAATAATTTACCTGTTTTCTGCAGATTTCCTCATTAGTGTGGAGTACGATCAACTGAACAATGTCTTCACTCAAGAATAATTTGAAAAAAGAAAGCGCGGTGTCACAGGCTCGGGCATCCCCTTTGGTACCTGGAAGATGAGTTATGATTTTTCTTGCTGGCGTTCTACTTGTTCTCTTCCTCATAGCTGCTGTCGACCAAATGGTCTCGCCGTCTTTTCCCAGGAGGAAGTCTCGATCTTCATCCGAGTCTGAATCTGACGGAGTCTGAGGTAAAAAAGGATCCACTGTTGATTCTTCATCTACAATAAACTCATCCAGAACGTTATCGTCATTGGGCAAAGATGCATCATCCTCTTCCCTATAGAGACTAGATCTATCAAAATTTATTTCAACATGTTTTATATAGCCCTATACTACTTCTGAAAATATTGGAAGCTGCAAAGATGGGATTTAGCAGCGCGAGGAGCGCGAAAATGGGTGGGGTCCGCAGGGACCCCACGTGGGTAACGTTTAAACTCTGACCCACGTGGGTAACGGAGGGTTAATATCTTCATTCACTTCGTAGCGTGGCAACAGGAATATATCACCGTATAGCCCTGCTTCGCTTGGAATCACCAACCTCGCCATTCTACGGCAAAGCGGCAAATAGAGTGACTTTGCATGATTCAACATGAGACCACACTCCTGTAGCGCCTTACAACGCCACGTCAGCAATTAAAAGGTGAATCTCGCGCATTCGAGTGGTCGCATTGCGCATTAACTTCTCCACCAGCACAACGTTCTGAGCCACCCCGTTGACCTTTCGGATGAGTCCACACTGTTCATCTACATGCCTGACTCCTTTATCAATTCGTTTCACAAAAATTTTGTTAAACTGCCTTAATATCCCCGGGGGACAGTGACAGGTTGGTGATCATGTCGTCCTCCCAACCAACAACCGTAATGGTGGACTATGGTGTAGCATTAGGACATGTAAGAAGATTTGTTTAGCTCTCCATTGAGCAGCATTCCATTCATCTGCTTTGATACCGTTGTAATGTTTTTGTTTGTCGAATTCCTACCTAATAGTGTCAAGGATGGATGGCGAGCTAGGGGCGTTAAATTTGAAGGTGGAATTCCACAAGTACATTACCTGAAGTTCACAGGTTGACACTCGGCCCCGCAGTCAGCGTTGCACAGGACTGACTCCAGGTACAGGTTACTAGGAGGCTGTGAAGTTAACAATGTAAAAAATACTAGACTTGGATACCTGTCGGCTGATCGAAATGTGATTCTGCTGACATTGCAAGGACGCTAAATAAAATGAATATGTAAATGCAAGTGAATTTATTATAGGAAAGAGAACAATATAAGTATGGGGGTCGCGGTTTCGCACAAGTTAAAACAGAAGATGGATGTGAAGCTGAAGAGTCGCGATTACTGGAGAAATTAAATACAAACACAAAGGGAGCAATATTACTGTGGGGTGGTACAATATAGCAAGGTGAAGCAAGATGTTGTAATGGATGTGGCACCAGAGTCGTGGGGTCAGACGGTGGGTTCAATCCTGGGTTCAGTGGGGTCCACGGTACAGTAATTGGGATGTTTCTGGGGCCAAGAAAGATGTCCTGGAACAAACGGGACAAGACCCTCTGTTACTCTCCTTCCAGACAGTGGGATGCACAGAAAGCCTGAAGGGTGCTATTACGCGACAGGTGTCGCTTAAGTACCAGGTAGTGATAAAGGGAAGTTGGGTCCTACCTTCTCTGGAACGTTGGTTCGGGTGGTCCAGGGATGATCCTTCTGGGGCTCTGGTGCAGTCCTCCGTCGGCTGCTCGGGCTCCTGTAACATAGACTTACACAGCAGTATGGGTTCACACGCCTGGGTTCAGACGTGCTTCCTGGCCGGCTCGTCACTCTCCACTCTCTTGCTCACTGTTATTTAGAATGTCCAGATAAGCCGTTTCAAGTCCTGATCGCGTCTTCTTCTTCACAGGGGTCGATACCAGACATCAACCGAAGAAAAATAAAGACACTTCTAACCAAGCATTCAAAGCATCCGCCTCGTCCTCAATTCTTTATGAAGTAATTCTAAAGCTATACACAGGACCTTGCAAATTTGCTCTTCATCTATTTTTGAACTCCCAGCCTTAACAACTTCAGATGCATATCCCAAAACTCGATTAATGTACCATGTCCTCGTCATTCAACATTTTAGACGTAAAGAGGCATTTGGATGCCGGAAGAGGGTGTAGTCGAGTCATTGGCTGAATCATTGCTGACAGTTTATTCCACAGAAGCCTAGGACGGAAGATTGATATCCATTTCGCCCGCTGAAGTAGCATGCTCGGTGTTTCGCTACTCGCTGTTCAATGTGCCTGTAAGAACCTGCCCCCTCCCCCCACCCTTCCGACTGCCAGCCAATGAATCTGACATCTCGTGATATTATGAATTTTTTCCCCTTCTTTGTCAAACACTCTGTAGGCTTTTGAGGTGAGTGCACATCCCACGGAAAATGCATTGTTTTGATCTTGGTTTTGTCTAAATAATAGGCTTTTGACTCAAATACCCTGAAATATTTCACTATTGGGGGTCTTTTGTGCCACATTTCATACGGTGTTAAGCCATCGATACTTCGTGATGAACATCTATTCCTAACATGGTTAGCTGTGAACATGGCTCCTGCCCAGAAGGAAGGGGGCATTTTTGATTGAATCAGCATGCATCTAGCCATTTCTACTAAAGTCCTATTTTTTCGTTCCGCTGCTTACCCCATTTTGTTGAGGAGTGACGGAAATGTGAGAATTCTTTGTATTCCGGCTTTTTCTAGATACGTGGCTAATTCTTTATTGCAAACTTCTGTGCCGTTGTCTGATGAATGGATTTTATGTTTCTGTCTGTCTGGTTTTCTACTAGGCTTTTGTATTTTTTTTAAATTCAGACAAGACATAACTTTTTGTCTTGACGAATCGGACTTCACACCATCGAGTATAGTCACCAGTGAATGTTAGGAAATACCTGTTGTCATTTAGAGACTCACGTGCATTGGTCCACATAGGTCTGTATGAATGATTTCAATTAGACTTGTGGCACGCTCTGAGGTTTTTGGGAATGGCCTTTGTGCCATTTTCTCTCTAGCACAGACTTCACAAGTGTTGAGTGTCCCACTTAAATTTATTCCTAATGCTACATTTTGTCAGCCAGTTCTCAAATCTGCTAAGTTTAAGTGGCCATATCTGTGGTGCCGTATTTCCGTTTGGTTAAATTTCGCTGGTTGGCTGATGTTGTGACAGTTTTCTTTTTGATTTTCTATATAATACAAATGATTAATTCGTCTTGCTGTTCGCCGTTCTTTCCTGAAGGAAGCAAGAGGGTAGGTATTGACCACAGAAAACAGTCATCTACGCGGAAGGGGCATCTATACTACAACGACCCTTTTTGTTCCTCCTTTTGCTTTCGAGTCTGCAAGGCAGCGGAAGCTTTGTTTTCACTTTCGAAATGAAAATTTTTTTGTACTCCAAAATCAAAATTTCCACTTGCATTTTGCGTTGCAGGGCCTCCTGAACAAATTTGGTCCGTATCTGTCTGTCCGTCTGTCTGTCTGTCCATATTTCGTTGCCACAGCCATAAACAAATTTTGATCCGATTTCAATCAATTTTTCAGGAATTGTGTGGGTTTAGCGCTAGATGGTCCCCTATCAGTTTCATCATGATCGAATCAACGGTAGCCTCTGCGCAGGCGCTAACGAGATTTTATTGTTACGGTCATAACTCCATCAATTTTGAACGGATTTTGGTCGGATTTTCAGGGATGATGCGGGTAAGGTCCCTTGAGGTCCCATACGATTGAATCAGCGGTGGCCGTGGCACGTGGCACTGGCACCGCGTACATTCCAAACGCCGAGCATTCCAGACCATAGAACTATAAACTTGGAAGGGCCTCTGCGTTGACAAATGAAATGACGGGCTCCGCGCCCTGCTCAGCTGATGTGCTAAATTCTCTCCTGTTCACCCTAGGAAGATGAAATTTGATAGGGACTCTTTGGGTTCTCAGTTCTATACGTGGACTAATTACTTTATCTTAAAGCATGAATACTAACTTCGAATTAGGTACCCTTCTTATTAAATAACAGTTAAATAATTCCGTTAATTAATCTGAATCTTCATGTTAATTAATCCGTTAATTAATCTTTATGTATGAAAATTTAATGGTGACATACTGTGAAGGCCACGAGGAAGCTTCTGTGCCATGTCCTTGGCAGTGTATTTTTTCTCTGCTTTATTTCCGATTAGCTTAATTTTTCCCATTTATCCCAGTTTACGTGAATAATTTTAATTTTGTTACAACGGGTCTTCCGTTTTGGTTCTAACACGGCACTCCACTCGGACTTTCCCTTGATATCATTTCAATAACTCTCACTTGTTCTTTCTTGTGGCGTATGTTCCAGGCTCTAATCCTCATCTTCCACCTATCTCGTGTTTTAAAGGTCTAGAAACAGAGGTTTCAGGCGAAGGTCATCTTTCTTGTCTTTTTGCATTTTTTGTAAACCATACCCATCGTCACATCTATTGCTATTTTTATTACCATCCGTCTGATACATTATTACTATGCGTTCTAACATCCCTCATGGCATCCATTGATATTCTTGTTTACTTTAAGAACTTACACCACAGCAATGTACTGTAACGAATGCCAAGTCGCTATCACCAGAGATGAGGAGCCCATTGAAAGCGTGATGCTTTCAAGTATACCACGATAAGTGTGCTGGGATTCAACATATTAATTGGCTCAAGTATGTAGCCAAAAAGCAAAAACAATATAAATGTTACAAGTGCCGAAATTCATCTAAATCTACTGATGTGACTCAAATTTCTCATGCTATTGTGTAAGGATTAAAACAGGTACAATCCAGGCCCGTACAACTGTTGATTTAAAAAAAAGCGTTGCCGTAGGGGGCGTCTAGCCACGGTGGTTTGTGTTCATGACGGTACGTCTATTTTCGAATGAAATCTGGGGGACACCCCACACCCCGGATTGTAACAGTTTAGATCAAAGCAAGGAAACATGGAACATGTTTTTCGAATAAGTACATGATAACAGAGGATATCGAGATATGTAGAAAAACGTCTGCCAATTCGAGTAGGCACTATAGCTTCCTCACTTGAATCTCATGAACGTATAGACTAGTTGGGTTGGTTCGTTATGATACGGGACCATCTGCGATCCAACCCGCGTGTGCCCTCAAAATTTCATCTCTCTACGACTATTTTTCGCGTAGTTAGAAGCGTTATAAGGAAGCGGTCAACATTTCATGTTTGCGCATGCGCAGAGGGAAATTACAGTAAGACTCCAATGAAGTTCATATGGAACCATCAAAGTATTATACTGATCGACCCTCCAAATGTCAACTCATCTCAACGATAATTATTCACGTTTGCGCATGCGCAGACTAAACGATTTTCATGATTTTGAAACGAGACAATTTGCGATCCAACTCGCGTATACCCTCAGAATTTCAGCTCTCTACGACTAACAATTCTATATTCCCTGACTCATAAGAAATATAATTTTGTACACCTTAACTGTGCAGGAAATGACATTTCAGAATAAATTAAACATGTTCAACAGTTCATCATAAACATACCTACGTACCTACCTACCTAGGTTATGGCATATATATTTACGGATTATCATACCTACCTACCTCAATTACAACATTCAACACGAATATAACGAACGAACGAACGAATATAAAGAATAAGTATACAGAAATAACAAATAATCAAGTAAAGGACCTACTTACCGATAGGGATCACTTGGAATCTGAAGTTTTGAAGAACTTTCAAGAAGGACGGCTCCTGAAAGAAGTTCCGCACATTTCTGCAGAACTTTTCTGGTACAACAAGTAACTCATGGTTGAAATATTACCGAGTCAAAATGTGAAAAAAGGAGATATTTTGGGAACAATATCGGACGTAGGATGTTCGAGTGGCACAGTGCACAAAACGGGGAACTAGGCTGGCAGTTACAACTTCAAATTTCGATAACGAAAAAACGCTGCGAAGTCCTTGTCACTTGGGTTTATTATTCTATCCGACATAAGTACTTATAGAAATGCTGCTGTTCATTTATTGTTTCTTTCATGTGCAATTATTGAAATGGCTATTTTTGATGGTTTCTACCAATATTGGCCCCCAAAAACACGAATCAGGCTCGGTTTTTTAAACAGATTATCTTTGATCATTGACAGTACAATTTAATTGTCTTGATTCACCTGTTGATATTACTTCTAGTGCTATTATACAAATTTATGGTTATTTCAGACAATTTCCAAAGTTTTTGAAAAATGAATTTCGGGACCTTAACCTTCGTTACAAACTCAATTCTTCGGTCAAAATCAACCTAATATTCGATCTTCTCGCCCTAAAAAAAACATGGAAAACGATACCTCACAGGCTCATGTTTACTAAAACCTCAAAAATCCTTCGAAAACCCATATTTTTACACCCACTTTTCTCCCATAACACCCCTGGATGTATGCCGATCGGGCTCCCGAGCTTCGAGCACAAGTAGGACTCAAATATGTTCCCAAATGGGGACCCAAACAGTGTGCGGAAGAGCAACGGTTTTTGATCAAAATCTAACGTAAATTTAAGGCTGAAACTTTGTTAGAACCTCAATTTTCCACTCTTTGGTCACAATCGACTTGATATTCGGTCTTCTCGTCCTAAAAAAAAAAAAAAAAAAACATGGAAAACGATACCTCAAAAGCTCATGTTACTAAAACACAAAAAATGCCTATTTTTATACTCATTTTGGTTTATTATTCTATGAATAATACACCTATGTACTCGCTCAGCAAAAAGTTTTTATAAAACCCCCTCAAAATGTCTTTCTTTTACGTTTCAAGGTGCGTAGATTCAAAAAATGCAATGTCCGTCCGCCGTATCATGCATACCAGCTTCATTTTCGGTCTAAAAAATTCCTTCTATTACACGGGCTCCATTTGGGTCCTAGCTGTGCCCCGAAACTTTGCAGCCCGATCGGAATATACCCAGGAGTGTTATTAGTGAAAATGTGTATAAAAATAGGACTTTTGTGTTTTAATAACATGTTATCGTTTTCCATGTTTTTGGGAACGAGAAGACGGAATATGAAGTCGATTTTGACCAAAGAGTGGAAAATTGAGGTTCTACCAAAGGTTCAACTCCCAAAATTGATTTTTAATGAGTCAAAAACCTGGGAAATCGTCTGAAATCACCATCAGTTTGTATAATAACACTAGAAAAAGTGTCAACACGTGGATCAAGACCACCGGACGTGGATCGCACTACCAATGATCAAAGATAATTTGAACAAAAAGGAGCGTACCTAATTCGTGTTTTGGGGGCCATAATTGGTGGAAACCATCAGAAATAGCTATTTCAATTATTTCACATGAATGAAACAATAAATGACCAGCCAACATTTGTGCAGGTATGTCCAATGGAATAACAAACCCACGTGACAAGGAATTTGCAGCGTTTTTCACTCATAACACCCATTCTTCACACCTGGGTGTATTCCGATCGGGCTGAAAAGTTTCGGGACACAACTAGGGCCCAAATGGAGCGTGTGTGCGATAGAACAAATTTTTTAGACCGAAAATGAAGCCAGTATGCATACGGCAGACGGACATCGCGTTTTCTGAATTTACGCACCTCGAATCGTAAAATAAAAAATTTTGAGGGGATGTTATAAAAAATGTTTGCTGAGCGAATACATAGATGTATTATTCACAGAATAATAAACCAATACCAATCCCAAACTCGGATTTTCTTATGTTTTGACCTTTTAAATTGTTTTAAAAATTATTTCCTGCAATAAACATTCATTTTCAGTTGGAAGATACGTAAAAATAGAGAAAATCGTTTGTCTCTGGTCAACCTACTGGGGCAGTAGCAGGATCTAGCGGTGGGCGAAAGAACTATGACGGTCGTCAGTGGCGATCCCCACGAGCGAACGAGTAACCGTGAAAGATAGTCAAATCCGGCCAAGTGACAGCCGCCTGGCCCACAGTATCTGATATTGGCCGCCATTGACAATTCACCCATTTCGCCCGTTTTGAGTATAATAGTGCGGTGTTCCTTTTCTTCAATGCAACTATGAACTACACGAATATGATCAACGGTATTCGATCCTCCTACACGATCCTCAACGGTCGAACTGGCGATCCTCCTACTTCCCCTTCGATTGCCCCAACAGCTTCGGCATCCCGACTTCAATCGTTGAAGAGATCACGATTTTGGTTTATTATTCTGTAAATAATACGCCTATGTATTCGCTCAGCAAAAATTTTTTATAAAACCCCCTCAAAATGTTGCTTCCTCACTACCGAAGGTAGGGAAGCCTTGGATTCGTGATTTAGTAAAAAAAATGTATGTCCTCCAAAATGAAAATTTCCACTAGGTACCCTTTTGCGTTTTAAACATTCAGGAACATTTTTGGTTCCGTGTCTGTCTGTCTGTCTGTGGTAATTCCTTGTAACGTCCATAACTACCCGAAATAATGGTCGAAGTGGGCTGGAATTTGGAGTGTAGGTGCGGGTGCGGGATGGTCCCGTACCAAAATCATTGAAAAAGTACGGCACTAAAGGTAAAGTACGGTACTTGGAGGGTCGATCAGGAATAATACTTTGATAGTTCCAAACGAATTTAATTGGATTCGTAATGTAACTTTCGTCCGCGCATGCGCGAACATGAAATGTTGACCATTTCCTTTTAACGCTTCTAACTACGCGAAAAATAGTCTTAGAGAGCTGAAATTTTGAGGGTACCTGCGGGTTGGATCGCAGATGATCCCACTTCAAAATTATGGAAATCGTTCCGTCTGCGGATGCGCAAACGTGAAATAATTGAAACGTTCATAACTACCTTAAATATCGTTGAAATGTTCAGATTTGGATGGTCGATCAGGAACCTTGATAGTTCCATATGAATTCCATTTGAATCAGACTGTAACTTCGTCTGCGCATGCGCGAACATGAAAGGCTGACAGTTTCCTTGTAACGCTTCTAACTACGCGAAAAATAGTCGTAAAGAGCTGAGGGGACACGGGGGTTGGATCGCAGATGGTCCCGTATCAAAACTAACCTACCCAACTATTCTATACGTCCATGTGATTCAAGTGAGGAAGCTACACTGCCTACCCGAATTGGCCGACGTTTTGCTATCGAGTCTGCGAAGCAGCGGAAGCCTTGTGTTCACTTTCGTGAGCCAAAAAATTTTTTTCTTCAGAAATCAAAATTTCCACTTGCATTTTGCGTTTCAAAGCTTACTGAACAAATTTGGTTCCGTGTCTGTCGGTCGGTCGGTCTGTGAGTCTGTGAGTCTGTCTGTCCGCATTTCCTTGTTACAGCCATAACTTCCACGATTTTGAATTGATTCAGCTCAAATTTTGAGGGATGGTGCGGATAAAGCCCCTTGAGGTCCCATACAAATTTCAACATGATTGATCCAGCGGTACGCCCTGCGCATGCGCTAACGTTAAATTCAACAAACACGCATAACTTTCACAATTTTGATTCAATTTCGCTCAAATTTTCAAGGGTTGTTTGGACAAGGCCTAGTGAGTTCCAGTATGAATTTCAGGATGATCGGACCCTCGGTGAGCTCTGCGCATGCGCTGGCGTGAAATATATTCAATTTCCTTGTTACAGCCGTAGTAACCAAAGATTTCACCCAATTTCAATGTAATTCTCAGGGATTAAGCGGGTAGGGCCCATTGAGGTCCCATATAAATTTCAACATGATAGAGCCAGCGGTTCGCCCTGCGCATGCGCTAACGGGAAATTTTTCAAACACGCATAACTTTCGCAATTATGTATAATGGACGTAATGTTATGTAATATGTATATTTCATGTAATGTTATGTAATGTTATGCTATGTTATGTAATGCTATGTAATATGTATAGGTATTTCACGTTATGTAATGTTATGTAATGTAATGTTATGTAATGTAATGTAATGTTATGTTATTTTGCTTCCGAGTCTGTTCTATTTTATAATGGGTCACTCTGATTGTGACGAAGAAGCTCCTGTGCCATCACCTTGGCAGTGTATTTCTTTTACGTTTCAAGGTGCGTAGATTCAGAAAATGCATTGTCCGTCCGCCGTATCACGCATACCGGCTTCATTTTCGGTCTAAAAAATGCGTTCTTTGGCACACATGCTCCACTTGGGCCCTAGTTGTGTCCCGAAACTTTTCAGCCCGATCGGAATATACCCAGGGGTGTTATGAGTGAAAAATGGATATAAAAATAGGTATTGTTTGTGTTTTATTAAAATGAGCTTTTGAGGTATCGGAAGTATTGTTTTCCATGTTTTTTAGGACAAGAAGACCTTATATGAAATCAATTTTGACCAAAGAGTGGAAAACTGAGGTTCTAACGAAGTTTCAACTTTAAATTTACGTTAAATTTTGTTATAAAATCTTAGCGTAAAATCGTCGTTCTTCCGCACACAGTTTGGGTCCCCATTTGGGAACAAAATTGTGTCCTAGTTGTACCGCGAAGCTCGGCAGCCCGATCGGAAAACACCCAGGGGTGTTATGAGAGAAAAATGGGTGTAAAAATAGGGGTTTTCGAGGGCTTTTTGAGGTTTTAGCGAACATGAGCTCCTGATGTATGGTTATCCATGCTTTTTAGGGCGATAAGACTTGTGAGGTATCTTTTTCGATGTTTTTTAGGGCGAGAAGACCGAATCTGAAGTTGATGTTGACCAAAGAGTGAAGAACTGAGATTGTAACGAAGGTTAAGCTCCCAAAATTCATTTTTTATGAGTCCAAAACCTGCGAAATTGTCTGAAATCACCATAAATTTGTATATTAACACTAGATGTAGTATTCAGGTGGAACAAGACAATTAAATGGCACTATAAATGATCACAGATGATCTGTTAAAAAAAAAAAAAGAAACAACAATTTGGTGGCCAAAATTGGTGGAAACTACCAAAAAAACGACTGCCATTATTTCGCATGAAGGAACAATAAATGAACAGCATCATTTCTGTAGGTATGTCCAATAGAATAATAAACCCAAGTGACAAGGACTTCGCAGCGTTTTTTCAATCGTTTCCGGCTGTCCAAGGAGGGAGCCTTTTTTGTTTTGAATCTTATACGTCCAAGTATAACTACGGCAGACAATAGGTTTGTGCTTGAAATTATGTAATATTAGGTATAATATTAACTGCAGAAGCCAAGTTCCATGCTCCCTAGATGGACAGCGACAACACGTCTTTGAAGGGATGCTATTTTGAGTACATATATCTTGATGGCCTTATTGATTTATAACAGGACTATCAAATTATGACGTTAGTAATGGCACTATCAATGATCAGTGAATAGCAAGATCAATGATGATGAAAGTAATACTAGGTTCCTACCTACCTAGATACTATTAATTGTCCTGGAAAAATTGAGCCTGTTGGCTTCAGCAAATAACGTTGATTTCAGTCTGTACTTATTTGAGGATTAGTTCTATACCTATAAACCTACCTTCATATACCTACTATAATTCTATATACTTACCTACCTACATCTTCAGGGAAGTCATTTATTTATTAAAAAGTTAACGAATTTGAAAGATATTTGTATAATGCAACCGACATTTTGTGTTTAGACATACTATAGGTAGAAACGTTGGTTTTGCTACGTTTCTAAAAAGCATACAAATATGTTTCATGTTTCAGGGGCCACCCAGCGAGTCTTGAACATAAACTCCTGACAACTCTGTCGTCTTACGCTTAGGGAGCGTTCTTCAATATTTTTGGAGATAGGCATGATTTGCCCATGTCTACAGTGTGTCGTATCATTCACCAGGTAGGTGCATAACGTTTGCGAAATAGAGTAATTTGTGACCCCAAAACTAAATTGCCCTTATTATGAAAAAAAGGGTTTAATACAGTAATACCTCCCTTCCGCTCTGAACCAATTTAGGTGGTTCCACTGTAATGTTTAAATGTTTATGTTTTAATGTCTAATGGCAATTAGTGTACTATTTTTTGACCCCTTGTAATAGTCCGGTTCTCGAGTAGTTTTTGGTCCGGTGGGGACGGGATCGGTGAGCGGAAGCCTAATCGATATCCCTTCTTAACCGGTGATAATCTCGCTGGTATAGAGGACGGACTCTCGAGGGTCCACTGTCACACTCTGTCACATGGTAGCAGAGCGTGGGTTCGGTAGTATGCGCTGAGCACTTCACCATACTCCATCCACTTTTTGTGGGCTTACCAGAAGGATAAGCCCAAAGGTTTCCCAGAAGGATTCTTTTACTAACAACCTGTCCCTTTGATAATACATATATCCATTGGCTTCCCCACCCCCTTTCACCCCTTTAGAGTGCCTGTATAATTAAACTATACTGAGCTCATTAGAAGGCGATTGATGTCATTCCCCTATTTACAAGTCCCAATAGTTGTTCCATCCTAACGATGGAGGTTGATCACCTAGAGGTTGCCCAGATGAGCACAATTCACTGGACTGGAGCTTTCTTCTCCACCAGTAAATATTATTGGGGTAGTACCATTACGATGGAGGAGTCACCTTGAAGTTGTTCAGATTTCGTTTCCTGAACCAGAACTTCATACTACTTTTCATTCCCCCTTTTCTCTCTCATACTTCTTCTACCCAGAAGCATGTGTCATGTGGGGAGGAGTGTAACAGTGTGGCTGTTCTCGAGTCGTTTTTTTGGTCCGGTGGAGACGGGATCGGTGAACGGAAGCCTAATCGATATACCTTCTTAACCGATGATGATATCGCTGGTCTAGGAGGGGGATTATCGAGAGTCCACCCCCACTGCCACACCCTTCAAACTTCAATGTTTGAAAACAACGCATGTTTAAACTTATCCTTCCTAAAAGGACACCCAGAACATTACATTGGTGACGAGTTGTGTCGAATAAACGCGTGTTTTGTTTATTAGAAAGTGAACTGATAAGTAGTGTGCCATTTTACGATGCCGAAAGAAAGCCCGATTGCCACAGGATCTGTTGGAGGGCAGATAGCCGTTCCCTGTGCGTATGTAGGTATGTTAGATGAATTGCTTCCGAGTCTGCGAAGCAGCGGAAGCCTTGTGTTCACTTTCGTGAGCCAAAAAATTTTTGTCTTCAGAAATCAAAATTTCCACTTGCATTTTGCGTTTCAAAGCCTACTGAACAAATTTGGTTCCGTGTCTGTCGGTCTGTGGGTCTGTGGGTCTGTGAGTCTGTGAGTCTGTCTGTCCGCATTTCCTTGTTACAGTCATAACTTCCACGATTTTGAATTGATTCAGCTCAAATTTTGAAGGATGGTGCGGATAAGGCCCCTTGAGGTCCCATACAAATTTCAACATGATTGATCCAGCGGTACGCCCTGCGCATGCGCTAACGTTAAATTCAACAAACACGCATAACTTTCACAATTTTGATTCAATTTCGCTCAAATTTTCAAGGGTTGTTTGGACAAGGCCTAGTGAGTTCCAGTATGAATTTCAGGATGATCGGACCCTCGGTGCGTTCTGCGCATGCGCTGGCGTGAAATAGATTCAATTTCCTTGTTACAGCCGTAGTAACCAAAGATTTCACCCAATTTCAATGTAATTCTCAGGGATTAAGCGGGTAGGGCCCATTGAGGTCCCATATAAATTTCAACATGATAGAGCCAGCGGTTCGCCCTGCGCATGCGCTAACGTGAAATTTTTCAAACACGCATAACTTTTGCAATTATGTATAATGGACGTAATGTATTATGGACGTAATGTTATGGAATATGTATATTTCATGTAATGTTATGTAATGTAATGTTATGTAATATGTATATTTCACGTTATTTAATGTTATGTAATGTTATGTAATGTTATGTAATGTTATGTAATGTAATGTAATGTAATGTAATGTTATGTTATTTTGCTTCCGAGTCTGTTCTATTTTATAATGGGTCACTCTGATTGTGACGAGGAAGCTCCTGTGCCATCACCTTGGCAGTGTATTGCTTCCGAGTCTGCGAAGCAGCGGAAGCCTTGTGTTCACTTTCGTGAGCCAAAAAATTTTAGTCATCAGAAATCAAAATTTCCACTTGCATTTTGCGTTTCAAAGCCTACTGAACAAATTTGGTTCCGTGTCTGTCGGTCTGTGGGTCTGTGAGTCTGTGAGTCTGTCCGCATTTCCTCGTTACAGCCATAACTTCCACGATTTTGAATTGATTCAGCTCAAATTCTGAGGGATGGTGCGGATAAGGCCCCTTGAGGTCCCATACAAATTTCAACATGATTGATCCAGCGGTACGCCCTGCGCATGCGCTAACGTTAAATTCAACAAACACGCATAACTTTCACAATTTTGATTCAATTTCGCTCAAATTTTCAAGGGTTGTTTGGACAAGGCCTAGTGAGTTCCAGTATGAATTTCAGCATGATCGGACCCTCGGTGCGCTCTGCGCATGCGCTGGTGTGAAATAGATTCAATTTCCTTGTTACAGCCGTAGTAACCAAAGATTTCACCCAATTTCAATGTAATTCTCAGGGATTAAGCGGGTAGGGCCCATTGAGGTCCCATATAAATTTCAACATGATAGAGCCAGCGGTTCGCCCTGCGCATGCGCTAACGTGAAATTCTTCAAACACGCATAACTTTCGCAATTATGTATAATGGACGTAATGTATTATGGACGTAATGTATTATGGACGTAATGTTATGTAATATGTATATTTCATGTAATGTTATGTTATGTAATGTAATGTTATGTAATATGTATATTTCACGTTATGTAATGTTATGTAATGTAATGTTATGTTATTTTGCTTCCGAGTCTGTTCTATTTTATAATGGGTCACTCTGATTGTGACGAGGAAGCTCCTGTGCCATCACCTTGGCAGTGTATTTTTACTTGGGACGGACGATTAGAAGGTGTCCGTATGACCAACTTTTTCCTGGCTAATGAACTAACTCCTAATTACCATTGATGGGCAGAAGAAGGCTTTTCCTGAACAGTTTGATTAAGGATGCCTACAGCTTGGTTACAAGTGTGCGTGTTTGAAATGAGCCTGAGGATAAGACATTTGGAGAGTTGCTGGACTCACATTTTGCTCCAAGTGACTCGGTAATCACTTGCCGTCATCGTTTCTAGAATGCAATGCGGGAATCAGGTGAGTCACTTCAAGACTAGGTGGCGCGATTGCATTATGTTAGTGGCACCTTGCAAATATCCGGGTGACGTGAAAGAACGCATTCTCGATCAATTCATTCTAGGCATGCCAAAAGGTCGGGTGAAAGATAGATTGTTTGAGAAAGAAGGCTCAACCTGTCATTAGAAAGGGCTTTGCAAATTGCTGCTGCTAAAGAGCGGGCTTCTAACCAGTATACCTTGGCACAAGGACCCGCTATCTAGTCGGAACTGCCAGATTCAGTTAATTTCATTTAGAGACGTTTGAGTGAAAATCCCTCTTCTTAAAAAATGCTGCCTGTCACCTCTGCAAGGCTCAAGGACACATTAAGTGAGTTTGCCCTACTCGTGATCACAAAGTGGATGGTATACCTGCATCTCATGGTAAGGAGAAGCCGGTGAAGGCTATTTTTTTAACTGACTTGGCTGATAGTGATGGTGAACCATGGTATAATGTGAAGAGTTCAGGTGCACTTCAACCATTTAAAGTGGAACTCACGGTTAATGATATTCCTAGTGAATTTGAGGTGGATACTAGGTGTTCCGCTGCAATTTTGCCCTTTTCACTGTATAAGAATCATTTTCGGCTATGCACTTGTTGAGACTGATGAAACATTTGTTTCCTATATCACAAACAAAGCCCGTACAGTGGGACTAACTGAGCTTCATGTAAAATTTGAAGGCAGGTGTATGGTAGAATTTTTGTATGTTGTGAGATCCAGTGGTCCTCCATTTCTGGGCAGAAGTTGGTTCCAGAGGATGGGGTTGCCCTATCACACCAGGGTAGAACGAGCTCTTGTTTCTGGAGCTCAGATGATGCAGGACGGCTGCTTGAAAAGTTGAAAAGTGAGTTTCCTACAGTCTTCAATAAAAAATTAGGATGCTTCACGAAGGGAAAGATTAGCTTGGAGCTGAAAGAAGGAGCAACACCCAAGTTGCACAGTACCTTATTAAATACGGAAGGGGGTTGAGGAGGAACTTGCCAGGCTGGTAAAGGAGGGCGTGCTGGTGCCTGTAGACTTCAGCAATTTTGGATCCTCCCATTGTGCCTGTGTTGAAGAAAGGGGGAAAAATACGAATCTGTGGTGACTACAAGCTTACCCTCAACCCCCGACGGCTGACACAGTTTTCCAGAAGGTGCAGGGGTGTATGGTTTTTGCCAAGATGGATCTATCTAATGCCTGTCAACGGAAGGAACTCTATGAAAAATAACGTATGTTACAATTACAACTCATAAGGGCTTGCTCACATACACCCGGCTCCCATTTGATGTGGCACCTGGCCCTGCTGAGTTCCAGAAACAGATCGATATCCTGCTGGAAGGTTTGGAAGGAGCTGCTGCTCTTCTTGACGACTTCTTGGTAGGTGGTAGGGACTTAGCTGAGTTAGAGCAACATTTGCGAGTGGCACTGAAAATATTGGGACAAGCTGGACTTACACTTTCCGAGTCAAAATGTGAAGTTGGAAAATCGTCTGTCGAGTACCTGGGGTTCAGAATTGTTGACCAAGGACTCCACAATACGGATGATAAAGTTCGGGCTATAGTTGAGGCGCCAGAGCCTGCCAATTTCAAGGATCTGCAATCGTTTTTAGGGTTTGTGAGCTTCTTAAGAAAATAAGAAAATTGTTGCCTGATGCGACAGAGATCATGCATCCCTTATACCAGCTCTTAACGAAACTGTCAAGTGGGACTGGAATGATTCATGAAAGGAAGCCTTTGCTCGAACAAAAAACATCACAATCCTCAACTGCCTCTGTGATTGGTAGTGGACACTTCCAGTAATGAAGTAGGGTGGTGTTGCTGCAGCAAGAATGATCTATCGATACTGAGTAAAACAAGTGAGGAATGTCAAACAAAAGGTAAGAAATAGATGTTATATTAGAAATTAGACGTTACATTATTATTTTGTCAGTTCTCACTTCCCAAACAACTGATGCTTTGCACTGTTCTTCGACGGATTCATGGCGGATGAAACTTAGTCTGATGTGAATAGTAATCACAGACCGTCACTGACCATCGGCCGCTGGAATCTCGTGACGCGATCTTTAAGGTGGGTGTCCACTAGATCGGTGGGGCTGAGCGGAGTGGTGCGGCACGATGTGGCTCCGAAATCCTCTTCTAGAAATATAATGGAAAATGAATGTCCGCTGGGTCCATAGAGCGGCGTCACGCAGGGCGGTCAAAAATTGTCAGCGCACGATTGCCCTGGGAACTTCTTGAGCGCGACACGGTGCGAAGCCGACTTGCACAGCGCTGCCCCAGCCACCTGATGTCAGGGTCAGGGCGGAAACGTTCCGATCACATCCAATATCGATCCGATCCAATGGAATAACAAACCCACGTGACAAGGAATTTGCAGCGTTTTTCACTCATAACACCCATTCTTCACACCTGGGTGTATTCCGATCGGGCTGAAAAGTTTCGGGACACAACTAGGGCCCAAATGGAGCGTGTGTGCGATAGAACAAATTTTTTAGACCGAAAATGAAGCCAGTATGCATACGGCAGACGGACATCGCGTTTTCTGAATTTACGCACCTCGAATCGTAAAATAAAAAATTTTGAGGGGATGTTATAAAAAATGTTTGCTGAGCGAATACATAGATGTATTATTCACAGAATAATAAACCAATACCAATCCCAAACTCGGATTTTCTTATGTTTTGACCTTTTAAATTGTTTTAAAAATTATTTCCTGCAATAAACATTCATTTTCAGTTGGAAGATACGTAAAAATAGAGAAAATCGTTTGTCTCTGGTCAACCTACTGGGGCAGTAGCAGGATCTAGCGGTGGGCGAAAGAACTATGACGGTCGTCAGTGGCGATCCCCACGAGCGAACGAGTAACCGTGAAAGATAGTCAAATCCGGCCAAGTGACAGCCGCCTGGCCCACAGTATCTGATATTGGCCGCCATTGACAATTCACCCATTTCGCCCGTTTTGAGTATAATAGTGCGGTGTTCCTTTTCTTCAATGCAACTATGAACTACACGAATATGATCAACGGTATTCGATCCTCCTACACGATCCTCAACGGTCGAACTGGCGATCCTCCTACTTCCCCTTCGATTGCCCCAACAGCTTCGGCATCCCGACTTCAATCGTTGAAGAGATCACGATTTTGGTTTATTATTCTGTAAATAATACGCCTATGTATTCGCTCAGCAAAAATTTTTTATAAAACCCCCTCAAAATGTTGCTTCCTCACTACCGAAGGTAGGGAAGCCTTGGATTCGTGATTTAGTAAAAAAAATGTATGTCCTCCAAAATGAAAATTTCCACTAGGTACCCTTTTGCGTTTTAAACATTCAGGAACATTTTTGGTTCCGTGTCTGTCTGTCTGTCTGTGGTAATTCCTTGTAACGTCCATAACTACCCGAAATAATGGTCGAAGTGGGCTGGAATTTGGAGTGTAGGTGCGGGTGCGGGATGGTCCCGTACCAAAATCATTGAAAAAGTACGGCACTAAAGGTAAAGTACGGTACTTGGAGGGTCGATCAGGAATAATACTTTGATAGTTCCAAACGAATTTAATTGGATTCGTAATGTAACTTTCGTCCGCGCATGCGCGAACATGAAATGTTGACCATTTCCTTTTAACGCTTCTAACTACGCGAAAAATAGTCTTAGAGAGCTGAAATTTTGAGGGTACCTGCGGGTTGGATCGCAGATGATCCCACTTCAAAATTATGGAAATCGTTCCGTCTGCGGATGCGCAAACGTGAAATAATTGAAACGTTCATAACTACCTTAAATATCGTTGAAATGTTCAGATTTGGATGGTCGATCAGGAACCTTGATAGTTCCATATGAATTCCATTTGAATCAGACTGTAACTTCGTCTGCGCATGCGCGAACATGAAAGGCTGACAGTTTCCTTGTAACGCTTCTAACTACGCGAAAAATAGTCGTAAAGAGCTGAGGGGACACGGGGGTTGGATCGCAGATGGTCCCGTATCAAAACTAACCTACCCAACTATTCTATACGTCCATGTGATTCAAGTGAGGAAGCTACACTGCCTACCCGAATTGGCCGACGTTTTGCTATCGAGTCTGCGAAGCAGCGGAAGCCTTGTGTTCACTTTCGTGAGCCAAAAAATTTTTTTCTTCAGAAATCAAAATTTCCACTTGCATTTTGCGTTTCAAAGCTTACTGAACAAATTTGGTTCCGTGTCTGTCGGTCGGTCGGTCTGTGAGTCTGTGAGTCTGTCTGTCCGCATTTCCTTGTTACAGCCATAACTTCCACGATTTTGAATTGATTCAGCTCAAATTTTGAGGGATGGTGCGGATAAAGCCCCTTGAGGTCCCATACAAATTTCAACATGATTGATCCAGCGGTACGCCCTGCGCATGCGCTAACGTTAAATTCAACAAACACGCATAACTTTCACAATTTTGATTCAATTTCGCTCAAATTTTCAAGGGTTGTTTGGACAAGGCCTAGTGAGTTCCAGTATGAATTTCAGGATGATCGGACCCTCGGTGAGCTCTGCGCATGCGCTGGCGTGAAATATATTCAATTTCCTTGTTACAGCCGTAGTAACCAAAGATTTCACCCAATTTCAATGTAATTCTCAGGGATTAAGCGGGTAGGGCCCATTGAGGTCCCATATAAATTTCAACATGATAGAGCCAGCGGTTCGCCCTGCGCATGCGCTAACGGGAAATTTTTCAAACACGCATAACTTTCGCAATTATGTATAATGGACGTAATGTTATGTAATATGTATATTTCATGTAATGTTATGTAATGTTATGCTATGTTATGTAATGCTATGTAATATGTATAGGTATTTCACGTTATGTAATGTTATGTAATGTAATGTTATGTAATGTAATGTAATGTTATGTTATTTTGCTTCCGAGTCTGTTCTATTTTATAATGGGTCACTCTGATTGTGACGAAGAAGCTCCTGTGCCATCACCTTGGCAGTGTATTTCTTTTACGTTTCAAGGTGCGTAGATTCAGAAAATGCATTGTCCGTCCGCCGTATCACGCATACCGGCTTCATTTTCGGTCTAAAAAATGCGTTCTTTGGCACACATGCTCCACTTGGGCCCTAGTTGTGTCCCGAAACTTTTCAGCCCGATCGGAATATACCCAGGGGTGTTATGAGTGAAAAATGGATATAAAAATAGGTATTGTTTGTGTTTTATTAAAATGAGCTTTTGAGGTATCGGAAGTATTGTTTTCCATGTTTTTTAGGACAAGAAGACCTTATATGAAATCAATTTTGACCAAAGAGTGGAAAACTGAGGTTCTAACGAAGTTTCAACTTTAAATTTACGTTAAATTTTGTTATAAAATCTTAGCGTAAAATCGTCGTTCTTCCGCACACAGTTTGGGTCCCCATTTGGGAACAAAATTGTGTCCTAGTTGTACCGCGAAGCTCGGCAGCCCGATCGGAAAACACCCAGGGGTGTTATGAGAGAAAAATGGGTGTAAAAATAGGGGTTTTCGAGGGCTTTTTGAGGTTTTAGCGAACATGAGCTCCTGATGTATGGTTATCCATGCTTTTTAGGGCGATAAGACTTGTGAGGTATCTTTTTCGATGTTTTTTAGGGCGAGAAGACCGAATCTGAAGTTGATGTTGACCAAAGAGTGAAGAACTGAGATTGTAACGAAGGTTAAGCTCCCAAAATTCATTTTTTATGAGTCCAAAACCTGCGAAATTGTCTGAAATCACCATAAATTTGTATATTAACACTAGATGTAGTATTCAGGTGGAACAAGACAATTAAATGGCACTATAAATGATCACAGATGATCTGTTAAAAAAAAAAAAAGAAACAACAATTTGGTGGCCAAAATTGGTGGAAACTACCAAAAAAACGACTGCCATTATTTCGCATGAAGGAACAATAAATGAACAGCATCATTTCTGTAGGTATGTCCAATAGAATAATAAACCCAAGTGACAAGGACTTCGCAGCGTTTTTTCAATCGTTTCCGGCTGTCCAAGGAGGGAGCCTTTTTTGTTTTGAATCTTATACGTCCAAGTATAACTACGGCAGACAATAGGTTTGTGCTTGAAATTATGTAATATTAGGTATAATATTAACTGCAGAAGCCAAGTTCCATGCTCCCTAGATGGACAGCGACAACACGTCTTTGAAGGGATGCTATTTTGAGTACATATATCTTGATGGCCTTATTGATTTATAACAGGACTATCAAATTATGACGTTAGTAATGGCACTATCAATGATCAGTGAATAGCAAGATCAATGATGATGAAAGTAATACTAGGTTCCTACCTACCTAGATACTATTAATTGTCCTGGAAAAATTGAGCCTGTTGGCTTCAGCAAATAACGTTGATTTCAGTCTGTACTTATTTGAGGATTAGTTCTATACCTATAAACCTACCTTCATATACCTACTATAATTCTATATACTTACCTACCTACATCTTCAGGGAAGTCATTTATTTATTAAAAAGTTAACGAATTTGAAAGATATTTGTATAATGCAACCGACATTTTGTGTTTAGACATACTATAGGTAGAAACGTTGGTTTTGCTACGTTTCTAAAAAGCATACAAATATGTTTCATGTTTCAGGGGCCACCCAGCGAGTCTTGAACATAAACTCCTGACAACTCTGTCGTCTTACGCTTAGGGAGCGTTCTTCAATATTTTTGGAGATAGGCATGATTTGCCCATGTCTACAGTGTGTCGTATCATTCACCAGGTAGGTGCATAACGTTTGCGAAATAGAGTAATTTGTGACCCCAAAACTAAATTGCCCTTATTATGAAAAAAAGGGTTTAATACAGTAATACCTCCCTTCCGCTCTGAACCAATTTAGGTGGTTCCACTGTAATGTTTAAATGTTTATGTTTTAATGTCTAATGGCAATTAGTGTACTATTTTTTGACCCCTTGTAATAGTCCGGTTCTCGAGTAGTTTTTGGTCCGGTGGGGACGGGATCGGTGAGCGGAAGCCTAATCGATATCCCTTCTTAACCGGTGATAATCTCGCTGGTATAGAGGACGGACTCTCGAGGGTCCACTGTCACACTCTGTCACATGGTAGCAGAGCGTGGGTTCGGTAGTATGCGCTGAGCACTTCACCATACTCCATCCACTTTTTGTGGGCTTACCAGAAGGATAAGCCCAAAGGTTTCCCAGAAGGATTCTTTTACTAACAACCTGTCCCTTTGATAATACATATATCCATTGGCTTCCCCACCCCCTTTCACCCCTTTAGAGTGCCTGTATAATTAAACTATACTGAGCTCATTAGAAGGCGATTGATGTCATTCCCCTATTTACAAGTCCCAATAGTTGTTCCATCCTAACGATGGAGGTTGATCACCTAGAGGTTGCCCAGATGAGCACAATTCACTGGACTGGAGCTTTCTTCTCCACCAGTAAATATTATTGGGGTAGTACCATTACGATGGAGGAGTCACCTTGAAGTTGTTCAGATTTCGTTTCCTGAACCAGAACTTCATACTACTTTTCATTCCCCCTTTTCTCTCTCATACTTCTTCTACCCAGAAGCATGTGTCATGTGGGGAGGAGTGTAACAGTGTGGCTGTTCTCGAGTCGTTTTTTTGGTCCGGTGGAGACGGGATCGGTGAACGGAAGCCTAATCGATATACCTTCTTAACCGATGATGATATCGCTGGTCTAGGAGGGGGATTATCGAGAGTCCACCCCCACTGCCACACCCTTCAAACTTCAATGTTTGAAAACAACGCATGTTTAAACTTATCCTTCCTAAAAGGACACCCAGAACATTACATTGGTGACGAGTTGTGTCGAATAAACGCGTGTTTTGTTTATTAGAAAGTGAACTGATAAGTAGTGTGCCATTTTACGATGCCGAAAGAAAGCCCGATTGCCACAGGATCTGTTGGAGGGCAGATAGCCGTTCCCTGTGCGTATGTAGGTATGTTAGATGAATTGCTTCCGAGTCTGCGAAGCAGCGGAAGCCTTGTGTTCACTTTCGTGAGCCAAAAAATTTTTGTCTTCAGAAATCAAAATTTCCACTTGCATTTTGCGTTTCAAAGCCTACTGAACAAATTTGGTTCCGTGTCTGTCGGTCTGTGGGTCTGTGGGTCTGTGAGTCTGTGAGTCTGTCTGTCCGCATTTCCTTGTTACAGTCATAACTTCCACGATTTTGAATTGATTCAGCTCAAATTTTGAAGGATGGTGCGGATAAGGCCCCTTGAGGTCCCATACAAATTTCAACATGATTGATCCAGCGGTACGCCCTGCGCATGCGCTAACGTTAAATTCAACAAACACGCATAACTTTCACAATTTTGATTCAATTTCGCTCAAATTTTCAAGGGTTGTTTGGACAAGGCCTAGTGAGTTCCAGTATGAATTTCAGGATGATCGGACCCTCGGTGCGTTCTGCGCATGCGCTGGCGTGAAATAGATTCAATTTCCTTGTTACAGCCGTAGTAACCAAAGATTTCACCCAATTTCAATGTAATTCTCAGGGATTAAGCGGGTAGGGCCCATTGAGGTCCCATATAAATTTCAACATGATAGAGCCAGCGGTTCGCCCTGCGCATGCGCTAACGTGAAATTTTTCAAACACGCATAACTTTTGCAATTATGTATAATGGACGTAATGTATTATGGACGTAATGTTATGGAATATGTATATTTCATGTAATGTTATGTAATGTAATGTTATGTAATATGTATATTTCACGTTATTTAATGTTATGTAATGTTATGTAATGTTATGTAATGTAATGTAATGTAATGTAATGTAATGTAATGTTATGTTATTTTGCTTCCGAGTCTGTTCTATTTTATAATGGGTCACTCTGATTGTGACGAGGAAGCTCCTGTGCCATCACCTTGGCAGTGTATTGCTTCCGAGTCTGCGAAGCAGCGGAAGCCTTGTGTTCACTTTCGTGAGCCAAAAAATTTTAGTCATCAGAAATCAAAATTTCCACTTGCATTTTGCGTTTCAAAGCCTACTGAACAAATTTGGTTCCGTGTCTGTCGGTCTGTGGGTCTGTGAGTCTGTGAGTCTGTCCGCATTTCCTCGTTACAGCCATAACTTCCACGATTTTGAATTGATTCAGCTCAAATTCTGAGGGATGGTGCGGATAAGGCCCCTTGAGGTCCCATACAAATTTCAACATGATTGATCCAGCGGTACGCCCTGCGCATGCGCTAACGTTAAATTCAACAAACACGCATAACTTTCACAATTTTGATTCAATTTCGCTCAAATTTTCAAGGGTTGTTCGGACAAGGCCTAGTGAGTTCCAGTATGAATTTCAGCATGATCGGACCCTCGGTGCGCTCTGCGCATGCGCTGGTGTGAAATAGATTCAATTTCCTTGTTACAGCCGTAGTAACCAAAGATTTCACCCAATTTCAATGTAATTCTCAGGGATTAAGCGGGTAGGGCCCATTGAGGTCCCATATAAATTTCAACATGATAGAGCCAGCGGTTCGCCCTGCGCATGCGCTAACGTGAAATTCTTCAAACACGCATAACTTTCGCAATTATGTATAATGGACGTAATGTATTATGGACGTAATGTATTATGGACGTAATGTTATGTAATATGTATATTTCATGTAATGTTATGTTATGTAATGTAATGTTATGTAATATGTATATTTCACGTTATGTAATGTTATGTAATGTAATGTTATGTTATTTTGCTTCCGAGTCTGTTCTATTTTATAATGGGTCACTCTGATTGTGACGAGGAAGCTCCTGTGCCATCACCTTGGCAGTGTATTTTTACTTGGGACGGACGATTAGAAGGTGTCCGTATGACCAACTTTTTCCTGGCTAATGAACTAACTCCTAATTACCATTGATGGGCAGAAGAAGGCTTTTCCTGAACAGTTTGATTAAGGATGCCTACAGCTTGGTTACAAGTGTGCGTGTTTGAAATGAGCCTGAGGATAAGACATTTGGAGAGTTGCTGGACTCACATTTTGCTCCAAGTGACTCGGTAATCACTTGCCGTCATCGTTTCTAGAATGCAATGCGGGAATCAGGTGAGTCACTTCAAGACTAGGTGGCGCGATTGCATTATGTTAGTGGCACCTTGCAAATATCCGGGTGACGTGAAAGAACGCATTCTCGATCAATTCATTCTAGGCATGCCAAAAGGTCGGGTGAAAGATAGATTGTTTGAGAAAGAAGGCTCAACCTGTCATTAGAAAGGGCTTTGCAAATTGCTGCTGCTAAAGAGCGGGCTTCTAACCAGTATACCTTGGCACAAGGACCCGCTATCTAGTCGGAACTGCCAGATTCAGTTAATTTCATTTAGAGACGTTTGAGTGAAAATCCCTCTTCTTAAAAAATGCTGCCTGTCACCTCTGCAAGGCTCAAGGACACATTAAGTGAGTTTGCCCTACTCGTGATCACAAAGTGGATGGTATACCTGCATCTCATGGTAAGGAGAAGCCGGTGAAGGCTATTTTTTTAACTGACTTGGCTGATAGTGATGGTGAACCATGGTATAATGTGAAGAGTTCAGGTGCACTTCAACCATTTAAAGTGGAACTCACGGTTAATGATATTCCTAGTGAATTTGAGGTGGATACTAGGTGTTCCGCTGCAATTTTGCCCTTTTCACTGTATAAGAATCATTTTCGGCTATGCACTTGTTGAGACTGATGAAACATTTGTTTCCTATATCACAAACAAAGCCCGTACAGTGGGACTAACTGAGCTTCATGTAAAATTTGAAGGCAGGTGTATGGTAGAATTTTTGTATGTTGTGAGATCCAGTGGTCCTCCATTTCTGGGCAGAAGTTGGTTCCAGAGGATGGGGTTGCCCTATCACACCAGGGTAGAACGAGCTCTTGTTTCTGGAGCTCAGATGATGCAGGACGGCTGCTTGAAAAGTTGAAAAGTGAGTTTCCTACAGTCTTCAATAAAAAATTAGGATGCTTCACGAAGGGAAAGATTAGCTTGGAGCTGAAAGAAGGAGCAACACCCAAGTTGCACAGTACCTTATTAAATACGGAAGGGGGTTGAGGAGGAACTTGCCAGGCTGGTAAAGGAGGGCGTGCTGGTGCCTGTAGACTTCAGCAATTTTGGATCCTCCCATTGTGCCTGTGTTGAAGAAAGGGGGAAAAATACGAATCTGTGGTGACTACAAGCTTACCCTCAACCCCCGACGGCTGACACAGTTTTCCAGAAGGTGCAGGGGTGTATGGTTTTTGCCAAGATGGATCTATCTAATGCCTGTCAACGGAAGGAACTCTATGAAAAATAACGTATGTTACAATTACAACTCATAAGGGCTTGCTCACATACACCCGGCTCCCATTTGATGTGGCACCTGGCCCTGCTGAGTTCCAGAAACAGATCGATATCCTGCTGGAAGGTTTGGAAGGAGCTGCTGCTCTTCTTGACGACTTCTTGGTAGGTGGTAGGGACTTAGCTGAGTTAGAGCAACATTTGCGAGTGGCACTGAAAATATTGGGACAAGCTGGACTTACACTTTCCGAGTCAAAATGTGAAGTTGGAAAATCGTCTGTCGAGTACCTGGGGTTCAGAATTGTTGACCAAGGACTCCACAATACGGATGATAAAGTTCGGGCTATAGTTGAGGCGCCAGAGCCTGCCAATTTCAAGGATCTGCAATCGTTTTTAGGGTTTGTGAGCTTCTTAAGAAAATAAGAAAATTGTTGCCTGATGCGACAGAGATCATGCATCCCTTATACCAGCTCTTAACGAAACTGTCAAGTGGGACTGGAATGATTCATGCAAGGAAGCCTTTGCTCGAACAAAAAACATCACAATCCTCAACTGCCTCTGTGATTGGTAGTGGACACTTCCAGTAATGAAGTAGGGTGGTGTTGCTGCAGCAAGAATGATCTATCGATACTGAGTAAAACAAGTGAGGAATGTCAAACAAAAGGTAAGAAATAGATGTTATATTAGAAATTAGACGTTACATTATTATTTTGTCAGTTCTCACTTCCCAAACAACTGATGCTTTGCACTGTTCTTCGACGGATTCATGGCGGATGAAACTTAGTCTGATGTGAATAGTAATCACAGACCGTCACTGACCATCGGCCGCTGGAATCTCGTGACGCGATCTTTAAGGTGGGTGTCCACTAGATCGGTGGGGCTGAGCGGAGTGGTGCGGCACGATGTGGCTCCGAAATCCTCTTCTAGAAATATAATGGAAAATGAATGTCCGCTGGGTCCATAGAGCGGCGTCACGCAGGGCGGTCAAAAATTGTCAGCGCACGATTGCCCTGGGAACTTCTTGAGCGCGACACGGTGCGAAGCCGACTTGCACAGCGCTGCCCCAGCCACCTGATGTCAGGGTCAGGGCGGAAACGTTCCGATCACAGCCACGCTCGGTAACACTCGGCGATCGCGACTTGATTAAATTGAGAAGTTCAAAAAAATTTCCTGTGACTTTCTGAAATATTTCATGAACTTATTTCTGTCTTTCAATACGTCTTCAAAAAGATGGTGAAATTCTCCGAATTTTTGACATTTTGTGTTGATCTCTTGGACCCATTTCCTCATCCTCTTTCTGCCCCTGTCTTCTTCCTCTTCAACTTCGAGTGCTGCTACAAATACAAACATATCTTCATCTTCAGAAAACATTTTGTTCAATATTTAGATTTAGATATAGAATTCCTTTATTGGCAATTCTAAGATGTGCACAGCCCGACGATCAATGTGGTACTGGCGAAAAGTAGGGATGGTTGGGGCCCCCATGGTTTAGCCCTATAGTGGACGGACCTCCAGCTTTCGGCGCCGCGTTGCCCCGCTCTGCCTCACGGACGGAAGTCGAGGAAACCTTCTACACAACACATCCCACCCCATCCAACCCATCTCCCCTACTTGCTCTGAAAATATTCACAAAGGCCATTACATTTTTTGTTTGTAATCAAATAAACTTAATATTATTTAACTGTTTATTCATGTTTGGTTTACCTTTTAATCTGTTATTGTTGTATTTTTTGTTACTGTTGTGACTGATATCATTCTTGAAGATTTAATTTTAATTTTTGATAAAGTTTTCAAGCCCCTAAACCCCCCCCCCCCCCCCCACCGGTTACGCCACTGTCGACGGCCCAAACATCATTGAAAAAACGCTTGTTGAGAACGAATCACTAAAGAATTTAATGATGTTCCAAAGTACACTGAGGTTGTAATTAAGAGAGGCTGGCCCTGGGTAAGTGCTGTCGGGTCGCAGCGCTATCTCCCGCCACTTGCACTAGCTGCTAAAATTCGGTGCTACGAGTGGGCTCACATCAAACATTGGCGACACGATTCTACCATTATTCTACTTTTGTACCTTAGTACTGTGGTTGTTTTGAAAGGTTTAGGTGAGGCTTGGATAGGTGAGGCTTTTAGATGGAGAAGAAGGTGATGGAGCTAGCATTTAAAAGGTTAACACCTATGGTGAAGCCAGGAAGGTTACCACCACCAAACAGGAGTTCGATGCTCAAAACTAGTGAAGGTATATACAAATGAATGTGAGTGATAAGGCGAGAGAAAATAGGTACAAGGATGGATGATGGAGTGTCGATGCGGCGTCGCAGGCAGAGGCGTGGTGCATCCGAGAGGCGAGAGCGTCGCAGAGGGGCCCTGGGATATGTCCTAAAGAACAGCCACTGGAAGAGCTCTGTAGGTGACATTCCCGAGGCCCCGCTGTGATGCAGAAGAGCGGGGCAGTAAGCTGGGGCCACCAGGAAGGTCGCGATGTTCCGCCGCTAGTATCGGCCGGGCCTGTACTTCTTCCTGACGGTCCGAACAGGGGATATCCCCGGCAGTGGCGCAGTCGTGGCTGGTGGTGGAGGGAGCACTGCGGGCGATGGGGGTGCAGTGGAAGGCGGAGGTGGTATGCGGGGGTGCTGCGGGACATAGGGGTCATGTATCCTGGTGGCCTTCGCGATAGAGTAATCGGGAATGATGGCCCACCGGGGTACTTGCGACTGCCGAGGCCAGGGAGGTAGTCCGGTGATCCGTGGAGGGGGAAGCCATGTTGGCAGTGATGGAGGCCCGGGCGAGCGGTGGAGCGGCAACCCAGGAACCCAGACGCCGTGCAGAATTGTGGTGACATAGGGGTCGGGAGAGCAAGAGCACTGAGACATTGTGGAGGGTCGGTGATGTGTCATGGTCGAGAGTCGAAGACAGAGTGTTGAATCCGTGGTGATGGGTTGTTGTGGTGGGGGGTTGACGAGAACATAAGGCGGCATCGGGCGAGCGGAGCGGTATAGGATTTCCCACCAATCAGCAGGGTAGCGGTGGTTTGGGAAGTGCGGATACCTTGAAAGGGGCTGGCGTGATGGGGTTTAAGGGTTTTATGGATGCTAGGCTCCTTCAGGTACATGTGGGTCGCGCTATAAAAGCAGTAAGGGGTGTCGGTAGCGGAAGTCTGGTGCAGTTGTACTCTTTTGATTGATGGTTCCTTGAGAAAGATGTCGGCGGGGAGTCTCAAAGGCAAAGAGAAAGTCTGCTCGGCCGGGCTAATCCCATCGGTTGGTCGGGCTGAGGTGCATAGGCTCAAAAGGATGTAGGGGAGCGCTTTTGTCCAGGAGGAGGTGTTGGCAGAGGTTGATATGGCCTGCTTTAAGATGGAGTGCCACCGCTCTACCTTGCCGTTAGATTGGGGATGTTAAGCGGTGGTTCGGCATTTTTCAATGCAGAGGGAATGGAGGAGCGAGTTGAAATGGGCCGATTCAAACTGCCTGCCCTGATCAACCGTAGCGAGCAATCCAGTTTGAGAGGAAAGCTGAGGCGACTGTGTCCGCGGATATGTGGGCAACTGGAATGCACTCAACCCAGTTGGTTGCAAGGAAGCGGGCCGACTATGTCGAGGTGAGGTGCTCGAATAAGAGGGCGTCATCTATTTGCTGGGGGGGGGGGGGATGTGGGGGTGAGCCGATACCTTGTAACATTGGCACTTCTGGCACCCAAGCGCCCAATTCCGGATGTTGGTATTCATGTGGGGCCAGAAGTACTGCGTTTTTAAAAGGTCTCGGCTAGCCCGGATTCTGGGGTGATGGAGAGCGTGGTAGTGCTCGAACAGCTGCTGCTGGAGGTCTGGTGGGACGTAGGGCCGGGGGGTGTCGGCACTTACGTCGCACCATAGGCTGTGCGGCTGCAGTTGTTCGAGTTTATTCGTGGCGATTAGATTGACAAGGGCTTGATCAGGAGACGGTAGTTGACGCGCTCCGACGTGTTGGGCTGAGGGGAATGGTAATAACTTGTCCACCGGCGTGGGGGAGGGGCGTGAGAGTGTGTCCGTCCGCCACATAATCCCGGTGTGTAGCGGATGTCTGTAGTAAACTGGGCTATAAACTCCGGAGGTGGCAGACTTGTGACTCTGAAGTAAGACGTGAGTGAGGGGCTTATGGTCAGTTATGACAGAGAACTGCCGGCCTCCACAAAGTCATGAAAGTGTTTGATGGGGAGGAGTTCTCTGTCGAAGGTCGAGTAATTGCGTTGGGCGGAAGAGAGCGTGCGGGAGAAGAACCCGAGGGGTTGGGGGAGGCACTGGTGTGTTGATGAAGAACCACTCTGATAGCCCACACGGAGGGGTTGGTGGTGATTGAGAGAGCGGCGTGGGGGTCGGGGTGGGCAAGGACAGCGGTGTTTGCGAGATCGTTTTTGCAGGATTCAAAAGTGGTGGGGAGGGCTGGTGACCAATCGATGGGGCGGTTTTACTGTTTTTTTTGGGAGTTGGGGAATGGCGTTGATGAGGAGTTGCTGGTGCTGAGCAGCGTGGCGGATGTGGGGGTGATAGAAGTTAAGCATGCCGAGGAATCGTCGTAATTCGGTGACCGTTTCCGGTTGCGGGAATTGCCGGAGAGAGTCAACTATGTCGGGGGGGGGGGGGGGGGTGATGCCAGCGGAGGTGGCGAGGTGGCCGAGGCAGCGGACGGAAGGCTGGGTGATGACGTTCTTTTCCTTGTTAATGATGAGGTTTCGCTCCAGAAAATGTAGAGGACTTGTTGAAGGTGCTGATAGCTCTTCGGGGCTGGCAGATGCGATCAGGACGCCATCCAAGAAGCAGAAAATAAATGGGAGGCCTCGCAAAATCTGATCCATGTAGCTTTGCCAAGTTTAGGCAGTGTTACGGAGGTGAAAGCCCATTTTGATATATTCAAAGAGGCCAAAGGAGTGATGATGGCTGTCTTTGGTATATCCGGGGGGTAAATGTCGATGTGGTGGAAGGCCCGTGCGATGTCGAGGGTGCTGAAGATGGTCGTGCCGTGAAGGTGGGAGGACGTTGTATAGATCGGGGGTAGTGTGGGCGTTGAGACGGCGGTAGTCCCCGCAGGGGCGGATGTCGCCGTTTTGTTTTTGGACAATGTGTAGGGGAGAGGCCCAGGGTGAGTTGGAAGGGCGGATAATTTTGTCAGCAATGAGACGGTCAAAGTGTTGTTTTGCCTGTTGACGCTGAAGCGGGTGGAGACGGCCTTAGCGGTCCCGATAAAAGCGGTCCTTTGGTCTCGATAAAATGTTGGACGGTCGAAAGGTGGGTGGAAGGGTGAGGCTGAGGGTGGTAGTTGTGCAGTAAGTTGCCGAATCGGTCAGAGACGGCGGTAGGCGTGAGTGAGTTGATAAACCCGATCAGCCCGTGTCCACGAGAAAAGGGAGGTTGGTGCGCTTACACCTGATGAATAAGCGGCGGTGGATAAGGGGGGTGTGATGGACGACGGCAGAGGTGGTGGTGAGGGGTGTTTGCTTCGTTGGGGGTGCGGTTTTCAAGACAGCTGCGTAGGTCGGGGGCTGCTGGTCAGGGGATGTGGCGGTCGTGGTGGGGGAAGCGGCAGCTGGTGAGGCAGCGTGATGGCGGCAAACGATACCTTGCCAACCCCTGCGGATGCGATGGTAGCGGTAGGGGAAGTAAGGGGTCAGAGGGGGGTAACCGCCTGTCCCCTCTTGGTGGTGGGAGGGGAGACGCGTTTTCCTGTTTAGTGAGGGCAAGTTTGAGGGGGAGCGGCCTTTATGAGCCTGCTCCCAAAAGTTGATGTGGTACCAGCAGCGGGAGGGGTGGTCCGCCGGTTAGTACTGATGGGAAGGGGGTCCGTCGGAGCGTGGTGGTAGATCTGCCGTTCGAGGAGGGGAGTGGCAGCGGTGGTCCATGGAGGGGTTGTGGCGACTGGTGAGGGTCGCAGATCGAGAGCGGGGGAAACCTGTCGGTTGTGTGCGCATCTCATGGACGGGGGTGGAAGCATTGAGATCATGGAGGCTGTCGGCGAGGTGGTAGAGAGCATCATCAGGAGCGTCGAGGTGGGCCACAAGGGCGAGTTGGAGGGGTGGGGGACGGGCCCGTAACCAGAAGGCTGGGTGATGTCGGCCGTTAAGACATCTTGCAGCTGGTGGCGCAGGCAGCAGAAGAGGTGAGAAGGTTTCAGATCCCCAAGCTGTTGGGGCTGGGAGAGGGCGGAAATGGGAGCCAATTTGGACGGTTGGTACAGGGCGATGGGCTGGTTGGGAAGGGGAAGGACGTCGTAGGCAGTGGGAGAGTCGGGCAAAATGTCCGCTGTATGGAGAAGAATATCATAGGGAAGGAGAGTGATGGTTTTAGAGTACCTAGCGAGGCTTCTTTCCCCTCAGGTTGGCGGCCGAAAACGCAGCGTCGATCTGAAAAAATCAAAGAGCGGGGGGGGGGGGGGGGGGGAGTAGAAGGGTGGCAGTGTCAGTGGAATAGCAGAGGCAGTCGTCATGATGTCAGCAGAAGGCGGCAGAATTGTGGTGGAAGGGGGCAGAAGCTAAGGAGGGGGCTGATTTTTGGCAGAGGTGGAGGGTGGCGGGTCTGGGTGTTGGAAGATGGGGGGGCTGAAGCTTACTCGTTTCCATTGTGCGATCGCGTCGGGTGCACCACTGTGGTGGTTTTGAAAGATTTAGGTGAGGCTTGGATAGGTGAGGCTTTTAGATGGAGAAGAAGGTGATGGAGGTTAACACCTCCATCCATTTAAAAGGTTAACACCTATGGCGAAGCCAGGAAGGTTAGCACCACTAAAAAAAACGCTAGAGGATATGCCCAGACGGTTCCACCCGGTTGGTTAACACCGGACTGGTTTCGCCACTCCGAGTTCTTTTCAGTGAGAAAGGTAAGGAGGTGTGAGGAGAGAGAGAGAAGTAATTGACTTGAGGTTTGAGGGTAGAATGGAGAAT